>CM040119.1:2520465-2761619 GCA_022559845.1 Amorphophallus konjac
AGGGAAATCTAAACATTCAAACCCAGGAGGCTGTCTCACATAGACATCCTCATTAATTTTCCCATTTAGAAAAGCAGATTTCACATCCATCTGCTGAAGATTTATTCCTAGGGAACATGCATAAGCTAATAAGATTCTGATTGCTTCTAACCTAGCTACAGGGGCAAAAGACTCTTCAAAGTCTATTCCAAATTCCTGATTGTACCCCTGAGCTACAAGTCTGGCTTTATTTTTAATAACATTCCCTGATTCATCAGTTTTATTTCTAAACACCCATTTAGTCCCTATGACTGTTTCATGATCAGGAGGTGGAACCAAATGCCACACCTTATTCCTGTCAAATTGATTGAGCTCCTCATGCATGGCATTTATCCAATGCACATCTTGGAGAGCACAATCAATGGACTTGGGTTCTGTGTTTGATACAAAAGCATAAGCATTCAATTCATGTTGAATTCTCAGGTGGCCTCTAGTCCTAGGGGGGTCATGCAGATTTCCAATTACATTATCTACAGGATGATCTTTAAGATATCTAATGTTAACAATTGAATTGTCATGTGTTTGATTTACCTCCCCCTGAACTGTAGGCTCCTCTTCATTAAACTCTGTATGTCCTTCTTCATCCTCGGATTTGTCTGCAGGATCTTCTTCCTTCAAAATTTCACCATTGTCTTCATTCCTGCATTGACCAACATTAGAATTTACCAAGGATTCATCAAAAACTATGTGTGGAGATTCTTCAACAGTTTTAGAGTTCAGATTGTACACTCTATATGCTCGGGTGTTTTCAGAATAACCAAGAAAGATTCCTGGTTCACCTTTAGGTTCAAATTTATCAAGGTCTCTTTTATCATTTATATGAATAAAACATTTACATCCAAAAACCTTGAAATGAGCAATAGAAGGTTTCTTACCCTTTAAGATCTCATATGGTGTTTGCTGGGTAGAAGGTCTTACCATGGCTCTGTTAATTACATAACAGGCAGTGTTCATTGCTTCAGTCCAAAATTTCCTTGGTAGACCACCTTCAACAAGAAGTGTACGACCCATCTCCACTAGGGTTCTGTTCCTTCTCTCCACAACTCCATTCTGCTCAGGTGTCCTTGGTGAGGAGTACCTATGGTTGATTCCATTTGACTTGCAGAATTCATCAAACTGTGAGTTTTCAAACTCACCTCCATGATCAGTCAAAATGTTTTCAATTTTCTGATTTATTTTAATATAGAACTCCTGAAATTCTGAGAAAGAATCACTCTTATTAGATAAGAAATGAACCCAAGTATACCTAGAAAAGTCATCTACCATGACAAACCCATACCTCCTCCCTGATAAGCTGACAGATCTGGTTGGCCCAAAAAGGTCCATGTGTATCAGCTCATAGGGTTTGGAAGACAGATTTTCAGTTCTAGACTTAAATGACTTTCTAGTTATCTTTGATTGAGTGCATGCATCACAGATTTTATTTTCTTTCTTGAAGGAAACTTCAGGAAGTCCTCTAACCATGCCATGCTTATTTAGTTTGTGCAAAACAGTGTAACCAGCATGACCTAACCTACGATGCCATAAAAATGCTAAGTCTTCTCTGCTGGCAGTAAGGCAAAGGTTAGTATGTTGAATGTCATCTAAATCTATCATGTATGTATTATTTATTCTTTTTCCAGAAAATTTGACACTTTCAGAATCAGGTTCAAAAATCTTGCAACATTGAGAATCAAATAAAACATTGTATCCTTTATCACACAACTGGCTGACGCTAAGTAGATTATAAGCTAACCCTTCAACCAGCATAACATCATCAATGCAGCAGGTAGAGCACTTACCTATTTTACCTGATCCAATAATCCTACCCTTTGTGTTACTTCCAAAGGTGACAAAGCCTCCTAGTTTCTCAGTCAGCATGCAAAATTTGGCCTTATCTCCTGTCATATGCCTGGAGCAGCCGCTATCCAAGTACCACAAGTTGTTCTTGGCTGCCAGACATACCTGCATACACAATTAGGTAAAGAGGTTTGGAACCCAAGACTGATTGGGCTCCATAACAGATGAATTAGAAGCAAAGCAAGAAAGCAGGCTTTTCGGAATCCATATTTGTTTAAATGAATTTTGTTCAGTGGATCCTACAGATTTTCTTCTGTTGTTGTTCCTCTTCTTATTGGCAGCAGCATGATTATTGACAGTGTTGTTACTTCTGTGCCAGTGCCTTGGCCAGGGTGTGTTCACAAAATTTTGGCCATAGTAGTTCCTGGGCTGGCTAAAGAAGTGTTGGTTCCTAGGTGTCCAGTTGCCATACCCATTTACCCAATTGCTAGTGTAAGGTCTTTGATATTGTGCAGCCTGATATGCAAGACCTGTATGCCTCCCCGGAGTTCTAGTCCAATCTGACCTGTTGAAGTAGGTTGACTGTGCATTGTGATAGGTCTGAACTCTGGGTTGGTAAAAATGTTTGGGTTGACTCCTAGCAGCATTCTGTCTCCCCTGCACCTTGGACCCTGCTGTCCTATTCATAGGTTTATTTTGGGTCTTCTTCAGAGGTGGTGATGATGGTGGAGACTTAGTGACTTTAACCTGGGGTTTATGAGACTGTGTAGGTTGACCCCTAACCTGAGTCTGAGCCCTAGGATTTTGCTTGGATGTGTTAGCTCTACTAGGCTCACTGACTTTTTGTTTACCCTTCTCCTCAGTACTGATCTTTTTCAGATTAGCAGCTTTATTCACAGAAATGTTTGAATTCATGCTAATTAGAGGTCATTTTTCTTTTTGTGCAACAAATGAAATAGTTTTCATTCCAAAGGCTTTAGTTGCACTTGAATTAAATCCTAAGCCCTCTTTTCTGAAATTAACTTTTGACCCTAACAAAGCATTTAGATTATCTGTTCCTTGGGTCATTTTCTCAATGGTTTTCAACTTATCCTCATTGTCTTTCTGAATTTCATCAATAGACTTTTTCAGTTCATTATTTACATTGAGGACAGCTTCATATTTTTCAGAAACAATTTTTACTTCACTCTCACATTTCTGAATTTTCAGCTTCCATTCATCAATTTCTTTTTCAAGCCTCACATTCTCTTCCCTAGTAGCTTTTAACTCATCTTTGATTTTGTCTAATTCAGAACATGCGAGTTTCAATTCTTTATTCTCATAATCTAAGCAGGCAATCTTATCAGTCAGAGTTGTATCATTTTGCATGGAGTTAATTTTTCTTCTAAGATGCCTATTCTCTTTTCTGATATCATCTGCCTTATCAGCTATGTCATGATAAGCATCTATCCAATCATTGATAGTAAAATCATCGAATCTAGTGATTACCTCATCTGATTCCTCTTCTCTATCTTCTGAACTTGTTACCATAAGGCAAATGGGTTGTTCAGATTCGGCTTCACTGTCTGAGCTGCTACTGAAGGAGCCTTCATCTTCATCACTCCAGGTGCTAATCATAGCTCTCCCTTTCTTGTTTTTCTTCTTTGACTTGTCCTTGTATTTCTGATTGTCTGGACAGTCAGCTTTCAGATGGCCCGGTTTCCTACATTGGTAACAGACGTTAGGTTCAATTTTCTTAGCAGGTTTAGATTTATACCTTTTATCCTTTCGGCCGCCACTGTATTTCTTTTGGCCGAATCGTCCTGCTCCTTTTCTGAGAAATCGCCTGAACTCTCTGGTCATCATGGCCATCTCAGAACGAGTCATATCTTCTTCATTCGGGCTCTCCTCTGATGATGAAGAACTGCTGGAGCTGGATTTGTTGGAATTGCTTGAACCAGCCTTCAGTGCTATCGGCTTCTTCTTCCTCTCAGCTTCTTCTGTCCTTGGCATATTAATCTCATATGCCATTAGCGAGCCAATCAGCTCATCAGCTCTTGTATTACGCAAATCCCTTGACTCCTCCATCACTGTAGCTTTTGTGTGCCAAGCATGAGTCAAGGACCGCAGAATCTTCCTCACCACATCATATTCTGTCTGAGGTTTCCCTAGACCTCTAAGACCATTGGTAATGACAGTCAACCGAGCATACATTTCGCTGATGATCTCGTTCTGCTTCATCTTGAAGGCTTCGTATTCGGATACAAGAAGATTGGCCTTCTACTCTCTTACTTGAGATGTGCCCTCATGAATGACTTCCAATGCATCCCACATCTCCTTGGCTGATTTGCAGGCTGACACGCGGGAAAATTCGGTAGGGTTCAGAGAGCACTGGATGGCGTTTACAGCACTCCAATTCAGCGTGGACCTTCTGATCTCCTCCTTGGTCCAGACATCTTCATTCGGGGACAGCTCATAAGGTCCCTTGCTGACAACCTTCCAGATCTCGTAATCCTTAGCCCTCAGAAACACTTGCATACGATTCTTCCAGTATGCGTAGTTAGATCCATCGAAGAATGAGGGCTTAGTTGTTGAGTGACCTTCAGCTATCATCCCTCGAGCATCCATCTCTGCCTTTCCTCTTCGGGCGATGAGTCCCTGTAGAAGAGTATGGCTCTGATACCAAGTGTTGAGTTAGATGGACGCAGTCTATCTCCACGAAATGTGGATCTAGAGGGGGGTGAATAGATCTAATGCCTATTTAAAAACCAATGTAAGGTTCAAATGCGGAATATAGGCAAATCTGCTAAATCACTAACCCTGATACTAGATTTCAACAGAACCAAATCAAGCTCTTAAAATAAACAAGACAACCAGTAGCACACAATTCATAGACAATCACACAAACACAAAACACCTACGATTTTTAGGTGGTTCGGTCAAGGACCTACGTCCACCCCACACTCAACCGAGTATGGCTTACTGCTGCGCAGTACAGCTTGCGTCTGCTGGGCACTACAGCTTGGCCAACAACCGCTGATACACAGCTTCGCTGGGCACTACAGCTTGCCGACCAGAGGAACAGATCCTCTGCAACTGCTGGGGAAATACAGCTTAACCCGTCCAGTGGAGACTTCCACTGCAAATCCGCTGACTCACAGCTTGAAGAAACAGGAATTCGGAAATGAAAAACAGAAGCAAAATGAAAATGAAAACCCAAATGGGAATGTAGCTCGAATGAGCAATGCTCAGCTCTGGTTTCTGAACCAAGAGACTGAGATACAACTTCTCAAACAAAAACTCTCACAATCTCACTCTCTCGATCAAGCTCTCTCAACTCATCTCTCTTGATCTTCTCTTCTCTCTTTTTCTTCTTCTCTGTTTCTCTTCTCACAGTGGATCGATCGCTCTCTGCTGCTTTCAGACTAGCTGTATAGACTTTGCCTCTCTTCAGTCGATCAGCCTTCATCTGAAGACGAAGGCTTCAATATATAGCAGCAGCAGGTAGATAAGGGGCGTGTGGCTTCCACATTTCCCGCCCAGTGAATTCGCCAGAACCGAGGCAATTCCATCCACATGGCAGCATCCTGGAAGGGCTTCTTCCACGTGTCACCATCATAGTTCCCCGTCCTCCTTGGATCACGAGCCAAGTCATCAGTCCAAGTAAAGAATCCCTGTCAGACAGAGTATCGGATTATCAGGTTAAGTATTTGCATTGCAGTGTATAGACTTCGCTGTATAGACTTGGAAGGCGAATGCAATGTATAGACTTCATGAATGGGATTGCAATGTACAGACTCTGAAGAACAGCAGTCAATGTATGGACTTAGGCAATGTAACGACTTAGACAGACAACAGACGATGTATGGACTTCATCTCAAACATGCACAATGTATGGACTTAACGATGTGCAGACTTGCCAAGACGAATGAACGATGTATATACTTGGGCAAGCAAAGTCTGTATAGACTTTACCAGTGTGCAGACTTTGAAGTGAAGACCAATGTATAGAATTCAACAGGCTTCAGCTAGTGCAGTGTATGGACTTTAGTGAAGTGAACGGATGTTCAGACTTTGAATATGAAGACCAAAGTATGGACTTCGAATCTGAGGTCCAATGTACAGACTATGAGAGCTAAGGCCAATGTATACACTTTAAGAACCTGACCCAGTGTATGGACTTAACATGATGCGCGAAGACACAGTCCAATGTACAGACTTCATGAACAATGCATGAACGAGACGCTGTACAGACTTTGAATGAAGGTCCAATGTGCAGACTTGCCTTAGACTCTAAATGAGACGTACCTGGCTGTACAGACTTTGAAGAACAGCATCCAATGTATAGGCTTGATGAAACACTCACGAGTGTATAGACTTAAAGTGAAGCATGCAATGTATAGACTTTACGAAATGCATGCTACAGTGCCGATGTGTAGACTTGAATATCATTCAGCAGCCAATGTGAAGACTTCCCGATGTATAGACTTTCAAAATGAAAGGCTGTATAGGCTTGAACAAGAAAGCAGCGAATGTATGGACTTCCAAATGGAAACGACGGTAAAGCGATCAGTGTATAGACTTCAAGAGAAACGACGGTCAAATTACCTATGTATAGACTTGAAGGAAAACGTAGGTAAAACTTCCAATGTACAGACTTCAAAGATGAACAGTTGGATGTACATACTTGGAAGATCACTGATGGCTGTACAGACTTCACCTCGATGTATAGACTTGATGAATGCATATGCCAAGACCAATGTACAGACTTGAAAAGTATGCAAGCAGTGTATGGACTTGGAGCACAAACGTCACGATGCAATGTATAGACATGCTATGTGAGAGCTGCAGTGTATGGACTGTAAACAATGCATGAGACGAGTGTATAGACTTGTGTTCCTAGACATGCGTTTTGAGGGAGTCGACCCATCAAAGGAGGGGGGTCGACCCATGATACATGAATATATAGACATGTTCTAAACGATGCACAAACACAACACAAAGCAGTGTATTGAATCTACGTGCAATGTGTAGACTTTGAGTGTGTGCAGTGTGTAGACATGTGAAATGCAGAGAACACACAGGCAATCTGATAACACACATTCATCAAACCATAGACAGTCACAGACAATCTGATTTTCATCAAAGCATAGACAGTTGCCAATCAATCAAAACAAGGTGTTGCCAATGAAATAAGGCATATGTCAACATCATCAACACAGAGGAGTCACAACAGCCCCAGTGCCAGGGGCGAAGAGCCGGCCATCCCCATCACTGGCGAAGCCCTTCTAGGAGCCAACAGCTCCGGGGCGTCATCAGTAGTTCCTGTCCCCCGGGTGGAGGCCGATGCGGGGAGCAACGGGCAAAGTACTATCTTCTGTTGCAGTCCGGGGAAATGAGCCGGTTATTCAAGAGGAAGGTAAGTGCCAGTGTCTGCTCAGTCGATGGTGGTGTAGGGGTGATGGCGGGATTCTCTGTCCCACGAGTAACTGTGGTGACTGGTGGCACTGTTCTAGAAGTCTGCGGTCACCAAGGGAAGGATAGCCAAGCGGTTTATTAGAGAAGTCAGGTGACTGTGGACAGTGACTGTGAAGCACAAGAGGCTAGGAAGGAGTCGATTCAGTCTTTCAGAAGGGGTGGCAGTCGTCCTAGAGTCTCCGAGAGAGGGAAGGGAGCAAGAAGGGGTGCACCAGGAAGGGGAGGGGCTGTCAGGTAGGAGTAGTCTAGGGAGGAAGGAGATGAAGAAGCTGGTGGGGGTGGTGGAAAGGCTGACGGAGGTTCAAGTGAGGGAGTTAGCGAACAAGGTGGGAATCTCCTTTGTAGGGCTAGAGATGGAGTTAAAAAGGATGTTCACCAAAGTTCGAAAGAGGTGGCTCATCAGTATGGCGAGGAAAGCTAAGGGCGAGAAAAATCGCAGAAGAGGAGGGTAAGAGAGATCGAGGAAGGAGGAATGGAGAGGAGTGGGCTATAGGAGGAGGGAGGTTGGGACGTCCTATTATCTTTATGAGGATAGTCGCATAGAATGTGAAAAGAATATGTGGAGGAGAGAAGAGGAGGGCCGTGAAGGAGCTGATGAGAAGATACAAGATCGACATTTTGTGCCTACAAGAAACCAAGTGTGAAGGAGATGGGGAATCTATTATGTAGGAGATTACGGGAGCCAAATAAGGGTGTTGCTTCCCCGACCGAGTGGAGGTTCGGGAGAATTATGATCCTTTGGAATCAATTTGAGAAAGTAGAGGTGGAACAAGAAGAAAGGTTAGTCAAGGGGTATCCCTTTATATTTCAAGAATGTTAGGAGTGACTTCTCTTGGAACTTCACAGGGGTGTGTGGCCCTCAAAGCAAGTAGGAGAAGAGGATGTTATGGGAAGACTTGGCATGGCAACACCACACCATAGGCCGGCCTTTGTGTTCAGGTGGGGGGACTTTAATGCTATTGTGGGACCACGGGAGAGGAGTGGCACCCACATCTCGATGGAGGATATGGACGATTTCACCCACTTCATTGAGGAGGCTACATTGATTGATGTAAGAATGACTAATGCCCAATTCACATGGTCTAACCTAAGGGCAGATCCCTCTTGCTCTAGGTTAGACAAGTTTCTGGTCTCAATGGATTGGGAGGATCACTATCCTCATGTGCAAGTGTCACCCCTGGCAAGATCAGTGTCAGACCATAAACCTCTCCTTTTGAAGACCAGCCGTAGGCAAGTGATGAGAAGAAGCTTCAGATGTGAGAGATTTTGGTTCAAAGAAACCGACTTCATGGAGACTGTCAAATGGGCTTGGACTATACAAAGGATGGAAAAATCCGCTATGACAAGACTAGCGGGCAACTTGAGGCATGGGTTGTAGAAAAACCCTACCTAGCATAACAACTAAAGACAGAATACTGCAGTAGATTGAGGGTTTAGACTGCTTAGAGGAGGCAGAGCTACTGGACGATATAGATAGAAGGCTCAGAGACACTCTCAGGATAGAATTTCAAGAGATTCTCGTAAGGGAAGAAATATACTGAAAACAAAGGTCGAGAGAGAGATGGATCAAGGAAGGGGACTGAAATACTTCGTACTTCCAACACATTGCATTGGGCAGGAGAAGAATCAACTCCATCACATATCATAGTAGGAGAGTAACTCTTCTCTAGGGAGGAGGAGGATGATATCAAGAGGCAGGCGAGACACTTCTACTCCATGCTCTTTACAGAGACAAACATCATCAAACCGGTGATTGCATCAAACCTTCTCCCTTGTCTTCCACCAACTGATAGGGAAGCTATATCCCAAAGCCTCTCATGAAAGGAGGTTCGCCAAGTAGTCTTCTCTCTTGCAGGAGACAGAGCTCTACACCCAAATAAATTCCCACTTGCTTTCTTCCAGAAATGCAGGGATATTATTAAGGGCGACTTTATGTCAACTATGAGGGAGTTCCAAGAGGGAAGGACTCACTTGGGGGTATAAACAAAACATTGCTAATCCTTATCCTAGAGAAATATAAGAAACAAGGTACACAATGTTTCCAATATTTTAGGTCCATTAGTCTATTGAATGGTGCATATGAGATTATCACCAAGTTATTGGCAAGGAGACTAGGCAAGGTGATTGACAGGATGGTCAGTGGCTTTTAGGGGGGCTTCATTAGGGGCAAGCATATTCAGGAGAACCTTTTGGTGGCTCATGAATGCCTCTTTGCCATGAAGACCTAGAAGAAGAAAGATGTAGTCCTAAAGCTGGATTTTGAGAAGACTTATGATAGAGTCAACTAGTAGTGTTTATTTGATGCGCTAGATAAAATGGGCTTTGATGACAGATGAATTAGGTGGATACATGCATGCATTTAGTCCACCACATTTACGATCCTAATTAATGGGAAGCCTACCTCGTCTTTCCATAGTGGTAGGAGGCTACGACAAGAAGATCTCATGTCTCCACTTATTTTTGTGCTGGTAGCTCACATTCTAAATAGGATGTGGTTGAGAGCGAAAGTTGTAAGATTGATCAAAGGCTTCTAGGCCGACAAAGGCAACCCTAGCATTACCCATTTGCATTATGTAGACAACAACATTCTCTTCCAAGCTAAGAAAGAGTCCCAACTCTATGTGGCCAGGCTAATGCTTAAATTGTTAGAGGAAGTCAGTGGCCTCAAGGTTAACTTCAACAAGAGTCTCTTTCTGGATATGAACAAGGATAATAGGCTCTAGAGATGGCAGCATTTATTATGGGCTGTCAATAGGACTTTTCCCCTCTCCTATTTGGGTCTCTCGCTGTCTCCAGGGCCCTACATTGTAGTAGGCGGCACCTGTGGTGCAGAGATATGAGTCCAGACTAGCAAGATGGAAGGCAAGGCTACTCTCCTACGGGGAGATTGTAATTGTGCCAGTCGGTACTCGACAGCCTTCCCATTTATTTCAACCTACCGGATTCTAAAAATGGTGGCTAAAAAGATTGAATCAATTCAGGCAAGGTTCTTCTGACACAGCAGTGGAGAGAGTAGGGGTTAGCATGACATCTCCTAGGGGAGAGTCGACAGTAGTAAGGACATGGGAGGTGTGGGCATCAAAAATGTCAGAGATTTCAATTTGGCTGTCCTTTGTAAGTGGTTGTGGAAGCTAGGGACGGATGATGATGGATTGTGGGCATAAACCATCATTCAGGGGTACTATGCTAGAGTGAGGGATTGGGATATGTCACTTGCATCTCAGTATAGCATATCTCCCATCTGGTGAGACATTTTAGCATGCAGGAACGTTATTACTTCTAGTGTCAAGGTCCGACTAGAAAATGGGGAGAAGTGTCGATTCTGGAAGGACAGATGGTGTGGGAAGTTTACCTTGGAGGCATCCTTTCCCATGCTCTATGCGGCTGCAACAGCACCATAGGCATTAGTCTCTCAAGCCTTTGATCTCCACCTCTCTGGAGGCACCTAGGCACCGACATTCAGAAGAAATCTAAGAGCAAAAGAGATGGATCAGCTAGAACGCTTACTTTGTTTCCTTCTTAACTACACTCCACAGCCAGATAGAGAGGACCAGTGGTCGTGGAGGTTGGAGAAGGGAGCCTTCTCAGTGAGGTCAACTTACAACTTCATTTCAGACAGAGAGGTGCGCCATAGTCTCACCTATCAGATTTGGACTCCCGGGAGTCCATTGAAAGTGAGGCTTTTGATTTGGAGGATCACTCATTGTAGGTTGCCAACATGTGATAGACTTGCTTCCTTTCTTCATAGCCCAACCACTCTTTGCTACTTGTGCGGAGCGGAGGAGATCTTTAATCACCTTTTCGTAGAATGTCCCTATTCTCAAGATGTTTGGGGAGAGATCGCAAATAAGACTCAGGGTGCCATCCATTTGCAAGGGAATGCGCATCATCTGATTGGGCAATGGGGCATAAGATGGACCCTAAAAGGAGATAGGAACACCTAGTGGATTATCCTTCATGTCACACTGTTGGTAATATGGGGAGAAAAAAACAACATAATCTTCAAAGGGGAAGCTAGATCGGTGGATTGATTGGTCTCCTTTATTTGTGAGAGAGTAAGAGAGTGGATGGGCCTCCTCTGTAATGTGAATTCGTAAAACTCTTCCTTTTTTGTTTTGTGGGGGGGTTAGAGTGGCCCACACCAACTTAGTGTGGACGGCTTTTCTATTGATTGTATAGGGATTTTTTTTTTTTTTTTTTTTTTTTTGGGGGGGGGGGGGGTTGACAACACTTGTACATCCCTCTTTTACTTTAAATACAATTGTGATACTACCCACTTTCAAAAAAAAAAAAAGAGAAACACATTAAACCCCTTGTGCACCACTCTCCTTACTAAAAGACTACAAATAGAGGTAGGGTTAGAGGGGTCAAAAACCTGCATCCTGCAGATATAAAACATAGCTCCAATACCCCATGCCCCAAATTATCAGAACATACAACTTAGATGATCATTTTCTACTCTCTTTGTAAATAAGGCAGCTCCCTATAAACTATACTCAGGATTTTATGTCCATTGTCATCCCCAAAACTATCTCCTTTTAGGTTGAGCAAATAGCAACTTACATCCATGCATCACCACGCGGTATCTATAAATTTCTCATAATCTTAAACCACTATTTCACCTTTAGATAAGTCTTCAGTTATCACAACTTGCAAATTAGACACCAATCAATAATGCTCTCTTCTCTTTGAAATGGCATTCAAACATTCTCTCGAACTTACAAAACAATTGACATGGCATACTTATTTTATCAATGCGAACGGAAAAGATGTATTAAGCTTCAAGAAATAATGATGAGTTTAAGAATAAACAAATGTACAACTCTTCAGCAATTTCAATTTGCTACATAGATCACTATAAAAATTGAGTTCAAAATTTCCCCAACCCCTTTCCATCGATGAATTCCTCACAAAAGAGTGTAGCCCATTCAACAAATTCCTAACTCTATATTACGTCAAGGTATGTGAACTTTCTTGATACTCCATGGACATGCCCAAAAAAGAAAATCAAACGAAGACAAAAAAAATTGGCGAATAATAATAACAATTAAAGTGAAGTAAGCTTGAGAGCAATGATTCTTTCTATGATAAATAGTACCATTTTGAAAGTTAGTACTATGGGTAATTGCTATAAAGGGTATCAATAATGTATGCAACACTTGAATTTTTTATATAAATGCCACATAATTGGTTCTCATCCTTCAACGTGCATAGTATGAGCATCCATCGACAAAGGATCAACATAAATTGACCATTTCATAGTACATTGAATTTTACCAAGGAGTATAATAAAATATGTTTAAAAATGGCTACTAATTTGGAATCTCACTTGCATTGATTAAAACCGTAAAGTTCCCTGGATTTGGCTGCCATAGCAGCTTAGGGAGGCAAAATTAAAATAGGTATTTCGAGGTAGTTGTAGAATTTTAGAGAGTGTGTCTAAACAGGCTACTGCACAGGATCTTCGAGTCGGTTGCTTCGTGTATTCAAACTGTTGATCTATTGGAATAGAAGCCATCCAAAGCAAAACAAATATCAGGAAAATCTCCAAAACTCACGTTCACCCACCTCTAGGAAGTGGAACTCGTCAACCTATCATTGATAGTAGAGCTGCATCGCCTAACTATGCCACCCAAGTCCAAGAGCTGCATCGCCTAAGTCCATGCATGGTCTAAAGCTTCATCGCCTAAGTCCGTGCATGTTCGTGCAGCGCCTAACTGCACCGTCCATTTTTGGGAGATAATTAATGGACCACCTAAGTATTAGGCGATGCATCGCCTAAGTCCCAAGTGTTAGACGATGCATCGCCTAAGTCTGAAGTCACATGTTTTTCATGACTTCTCTTGTGACAAACAATATTCCTTTTTTCTGTTATCTGCCAGAGTTGCCAATCCCGGTGTAATCATAACAGAATGATTCCCACACCCACCTAGCAATCATTGAACTATTTTCGTCACTATAAATACAAAGGATGACAAGCCTAAGGAGAACAAGGGCAGTCATCATTCTTCCCTTCCATATTTTGGTTCTCCGTGTTTCTTTAATTGATAGGCCAGGTATAGAGAACAGAACAAGAGAAGCCTTTTGAGGTATTCCCAGCAGAAGACAGTAAAATACCCGGGCCACACCCTACTATAAGCTTATGTTTTTTTCTTGAACGCATCAAATATTGCTGTTTCCGAAAGGAACTTTCTTCGTAACGATTCTATAATCTCCTTATGACATTTTGGGAGAGCAACAAAAGGGGTATGTTCATATTTCACAATCGACGCAGCCCCTTGATCTGGCGCATATCGTGTAGAAACACTGAGTACCCTTTTTCTTCTTCCTTTCTCACCCATCCCCCGCGTCGAAACCATGGGACGGGTCAGGTTTCCCTCGAGAAAGCAGCAGCATACAACGCAATGAAAGGATAATAAGAAGAAAACAACGCAAGAAAGTTCGTAATTTACCGACTGGTAGTCGGATTGCTGCGCCGCCGCCTCGTGCTCGGAATCGACCTCCTCCTCGTCCTCCTCGAAGTGCTCCCCGAAGATGTTCTGAAGCATCTGGTTCCTCCCCATTTCCCCACCCATCTCGCTCTCGATCACTCTAACCCTTTGCTACCCACCGACGATCGCCTTCCCTCGGCTCCCCCAGACAGGAAGCGCCTCTGCAAAAACTTGGAGGGAGAAACCTACGGGTTTGTGGCGGAGGAGCTGAGTCGTCTCGGGGGTGTCATTGATCCCGAGAGCGGAGTCCCAGACCCGACCGGCTTGGTTAGCGAGGCGCGCGCCCAGCAAACACCATCAGATCGGACGGTTCGACCGCAGCCACCTAGAGACTCGAGGGATGCCACCTCTAAGTGGGCCGATGGTGCGGTTTAACATGTCGCTACCGAGGCCTCACCGGTTCGATGGGTTCGGTCTAATGCACCTCCGGTCCATGTAACCAGACTCCAATTTCAACACTCGACACTATTCTATGAAAAATCTATCCACCGTACAAATCTTTGACTAATAAAAGATTTATAATTATTTAAAATCTTTAAAATTCTCTCAACACTTACTTCTCCATATTCACAATCGGAGGCCCACTTTGTTCCTATATTTTTTTCTCAAAATTTTCTCTCAACTCAAAAATTGAGACACATGTTCAACGCTCGGTAGAAATTAACAACTGTCGTAACTTTTAGCTCAAAAGCCAAACCTGAAATATTTTTCAAACGCGAGAGCTTTAAGCTCAAAAGCCAAGCATGAAACATTTCCCAAACGCGATAGTGTAAAGGTGGGTGTTGAGTAGAGGGAAGTTTTCTTGATAGTATTTTTTTTTAAGTGAGACCTCGCTTAAGGGAGGGAAGCGGTGAGACCACTGCGACGAGTCGTCGACTCACATATAAAGAGAAGTTACCCGTGAATATTTGATATAGGAATAAACTTTAACACCCTCCTTGACATTGAATAGTTAGAGTATGAGCGATGTAATTAAATAAGAAGAGAAGAATATATTCTAATCACATAAGTAGGTTTAATTTTTATATGATGTAAAGACTCGAACTCAAACTCCAAACGTAGGTATAGAGTTGAGGAAACTCAATATTATAGAAAGGGAATGCGTCCATAGATTTTGGGTGTAAGAGTAAACCTCAACATATAAAATGAGATTTTGAAGAATCTTTTTTTTTATAACGGGGAAACTAGCAGAGTGGTACGGAGAGCAGAGCGATTATTGGGCCACCCGAGTTTGAGTCTTACCCTACGCATCTTGCCACCCCTTTTTTTACCGCCGCCATAAAATCCCGAGCTCACATCCCTCGAGGATTAAATGTGAGCCGAGTAAGTCCCCCCGGGATTCGATGATTTTGAAGAATCTTAGATGTTAAACACATCTAAAAGTGTCTACTCGATTTTTTGGTTGCTTGTCGTTTTGTTCGATTGTCTCCCGTTTATTTGGTTTTCTATTTTGATATTAATTTTCATTATAAAGTTAATTATTTCTCATCACAAACACAGATATTGCCTCAATTTACTTGGTTTCCAATTTTAACACTAATTTAAGGTTAATTTTTCTCCCTCTCCCCCCTCTTTTCCCATTCTACCGATTACTTAATGCACCCTGCCCCGTTTTGCTTGCCCAGAGTTGAGAGAAATCAAGTTATTATAAAAATAAATTTGACATTAAAAAGAGAAACTAAGCAAACCAGGGTAACATGTATATGTGATAAGAGGCAATAGGTCTTAAAACTCTAGTGCGAGAACATAGAAGGGGAAGAGGAGAAAATGGCCATGTGATAGAAATTGATGTCAAAATCAAAAACCAAACAAACTGGGAATATATAACTTTCCATTACAGTCATTTGTTATTCTCTTGGCCCCTCCCATTTTCTAGTGCTAAAATTTTCAAATCGGTTCCTTCTCATCATACACACGTGATGTCTTAGTTTGCTTGGTTTTTAGTTCTGACCCCAATTTCTATCATAATTGTTGTGTAACACTCAAAGTTGAGAATCGAGATTGAGCAGACAAGGCGAGGGTGGTACCATAAAGAATCTCTCAGAGGCGAGCCGAGCGACTGGGCCAAGCGTTCTTCTGAGATGGAGGAATAAGTTATTAATGGGAGGTGAGGATATCTAGAGAGAACCCTCAGATACTTAAGTTAGTAAAATATAAGTGGAGAGATATAAAGAAATTTGGAGAGTAAAAGGCGTGATCTTTAGTACCATGCGATGTCATTTCGATATACCTTTTATAGTCTCTCGAGACATGTGTCATCAATAGTGACTTAACGGTTGAGCAGATCATGCCTCCGAGGATTATGCCCCATTAACCACATCCTACCACATGTTGCACCTGCTTCAAGGAGAAGTGATGCCCGAGCATTCAACGTTTGGACTTTGCGCCCCATGATTAGGCCATAACCCAATCGAACCCTTATTGGGTTTTGAATCTTGTGGGCAATGCCCACATCAATCATGTCATTTTCTCCACTCCCCTCCTCCCCCCCCCCCCTCTTCCTACATTGCCAAATACTTCTCATTACACACACATGCTGCCCTAAATTGGGGGTACTGTAGATGGGCCCCGATCCGTTTGGTTTCCAATTTTGGTGTCAATTCCCCCAAGTTATTGTAAATAGAAACTGGCACTAAAACTGGAAATCAAGCAAACTAAGGTAGCATGTGTACATGTGATGAGAAATAACTAATATGAAAACTTTAGGGCAAGAAATGAAGGGGGGATGGGAGAAAGTCGCCTTATGATAGAAATTGATGCCATAAGAAATCAAATAAGGTGGGAATATCAAAGTTTCCATCATATATAAAGTCATTTTGTCCTATCTTTGTAGCCCTTTTCCCATGCTAAAATTTTCAAATTGGTTTTTTTTCATCATACACGCATGCTGTCTCAGTTTGCTTAGTTTATAGTTTGGATGCCAATTTCCATCGTAAGGACATTTGCTCTACTCCTCTCCTCCACCCTTCCCACACTACCGGTTACTTCTCATTCCACATACATGCTGCCCAATTTACTTGACCTGGTTTTGGAGAAAATAAGTTACTACAAATTGGCCCTAGTCTACTTGGAATGTCAGAATTGAAAACCAAGCAAATTAGGAATGCCAAAGTTTCCATCATATAGTCACTTCATCCTCTCCATGTCCCCCTTTCTTATGCTAATTTTTTCAAACCAATTATTTATTATCATACACACATCTCAATTCGCTTAGGGCGAGTTTGATAACGGGTTATTTTAGGGGCGGGTGACCCACCCGACCCCTAACCATGACCGAAGTGGATTAACTCATTCCACCTATTTCTTAAGAATGAGTTAATCCACTTTAATCTTATCTGATCCGATTAAGAAAAAAATATCAAACAAGGAATAACCCATCCGACCACGGTTAACCTACCTTACTCGGGCTTAACCGGTTGTCAAACAGGCCATATTTATAGTTTTGGCACCAATTTCTATGGCAAGGACATTTTCTCACTTTTATGCCCCCTATTTTCCCATATTATCGTATACTTCTCATTACATATGCATGATGCCCTAATTTATTTGACTCAAATTTAGAGAAAACATACTACTACATATGGGCCCTTACTTGCTTGATTTCTAATTTCGGTGCCAATTATCCCAAATTGTTATAAATAGAAATTGGTGCTAACACCCCCCCCCCCCCCAACCAAAAAAAAAAAAGAAAGAAAGAAAGAAAGAAAGAAAACTAGACCAACATGTGTGTGTGATGAGAAGTAATTATCATTTCAAAAATTTTGGTGCAAAAAAGGAGGGGGAGATGGGATAAAATGACCTTACGATAGTAATTGATGTCATCAGAAACTAAATAAACTATGAGGTCGTCTTTGACAACCGGGTGATCGGCCGGTTAGCCGACACCGGTTAATCGGTGGGCCCCGCCTCTCCTCGTCCTCCCCCTCACATAAATCTCTTAACCGATCCCGGATACCGTAATTGACCATTCGGGGTCGATTACGGCACCCCCTTACCCCTTTATCAAAGACGTCATGAATGTCTAACTTTTCATAGTAAAGTCATTTTCTACCCTCCCTGTAACTCTTTTCACGCGTTAACATTTCCAAACAAGTTACTTCTCATCATACACGCATGCCATTTCGGTTTGCTTAGTTTCTAGTTTTGACGTCAATTTCTACCGTGAGGATACTTTCTCCACTCCTCTCCCTCCCTCTTCCCACGCTACTCGCTACCTCTTATTCCACATCCATCCCGGTTTATAATGTCCATCACCGCATTAGTTACATGTATCGGTCGGAAAAATGTGTCCATTAACGGCTCTACAAACTAAAAATCGGTGGAAAATATAATTGAGATTTTTAAGTATATATTATCGTAAATTTAAATTTTGTCAAATATACCCTAAAAATATTAGGATTATACTTCTTTAATTTTCTGTCATCGACGGAGGAGAATATTCCATGAAATATGTCATATACGGTTGCTATATTTAAGATATATTTGACAAAATCAAAACTTTACATGGATGTATATACAAAAATTTTAATATTTAATTCATACTTAACTTTAGGGCGATTCATAATTCGGTTCAAATCGAAAAATCAAATCGAACCGTTCGATGTGAAGTCGAATTCGATTTCATAATACGTGAAATCGAATCAAATCGAATAAATTGAATTTATTATTTATATATTTTATTCATATTATATAATATAAATATATGAAATAAAATAAAATTTTAATTATATACATATAAAAATATATACAATATAATTATAATTATAATTATTTTTAATTTTATTTTTATTTTATATACATATAAGTCATTAAATTTATATATATTATAATAAAATATGAAAAATCAATTTGAAACCGAATCAAATGGAATTTTTTTAGTTTGATTCGATTTGATTTGGTGAGCAAATTCGGTTTGAAAAAAAATAGTCTGGAATCGAACTACGTTCACCCCTATTTAACTCGAGTTAAACACATATGAGTTACGGCGAAGATATAATCGTGATATTATTTATATTTAAAAATATATTCATGATAATATGTGTCGATGAAAAATATATTTGATAAAATTAAAGTTTACATGTAAAAATCCCAAACCGTTTTATCTCTTATGTCTTATCATATGTATCCTGGTCCCCACCCGGCGGAGCCCCATTTTACCCGGCCGTGGGCCCGAAAACAAGTTAGCGAAAGCGTCCCGGCCCACGGAGGGCCCTTGGAATGCTACTTTTCGTCTCCCGCGGCGCGAACGTGTCGGCGAGGGTTTTCTTCAGGGTTTTGCGCCGGCGCCGAGGGAGGTGGGGGATCGCCAACACTTTCGGTATCTTCCTTTGTTCCTCCCGGCCGCAGAGATGGAGGCCGCCGGCATCGGGGAGGAGGAGGCGTCCAGGCAGCTGCAGGTCCGCTTCGTCACGAAGCTCCCGCCGCCCCTGAAAGTCCCCCCCAGGTCCATCGCCGTGCCGTCCGGCCTTACCAGGATGGGCCTCTCGGAGATCGTAAACCATCTGCTCGGCGGCGGTAATTCCGCCATGTTTCAGAGTGTTTCGTGCGCTTCCGGGCCTCCCCGTTTGGGGCGGCCGGGGATGAGCGTTTATTCAGGATTCCATCCTCCCCTTACCGGAGTTTTTAAGGTTCTTGGTTTCCGTCGACAGGGGATTCTGACTACCAGCTTCAGCCGTTTGACTTCCTTGTCGATGGGGAGTTCGTCCGGATGTCCCTCGAAGAGTTTCTGATCGCCAAGGGCATCTCTGCGGTAATCATCTAACCGTTTTTTCCCCCATTTCCCGTTCGTCACTTGTGTCTTTATACAACTGCAAGCGCAGGTCAGATGTTTGCACACTTTGTGGCATTTTTTATGAGTAAGCATTTGAACTCGAGCGAGGAAATATGAGCTGGAAAGGGGCAGAATCCGTTCATTTCCTAGACGAATGCTTATTGTTACCAAATGGACTGTACAGTTAGTAGGCCAACCCTGGACGTCTTCACATGTGCACTTGTTTGTCATCTCTTTCCCTTGATCGTGTTTGATCCTAAAAATGTTTTCCCGATCTCATCAGTGAAATCTCTACTGAAGCCTCAATCAATGTCTGCTTAACGTGTTACAGGAAAAGGTACTCGAGATTGAATATGTAAAAGCGGTGGTACCTCGCAAACAGGATGATCCATGTCTGCACGATGATTGGGTCAGCGCGGTGGATGGTTCTAATAAACGGTATTTGCATGCTTGTGTGTTTTTCTATCTGCCATGGCGCTTTTCTGCTGCATTCGTATCCACT
Source organism: Amorphophallus konjac (assembly GCA_022559845.1). NCBI lineage: Eukaryota > Viridiplantae > Streptophyta > Magnoliopsida > Alismatales > Araceae > Amorphophallus > Amorphophallus konjac. The sequence goes on from CM040119.1 coordinate 2,540,504, forward strand.
TCTCCTGATATTTATTTGTCATAATTTGTTTCACTTTTTCATTCTCTCTTTATTTCGCTTTCTTTTCATTTGTGTGGGTTATGTATGTAACTTAAGTATTTTAAACTAATACTGTACAATAAAAAAGAGGCATGGACTAGGATACCTGTTCTACAATCTCAAAGAAATGCATGAAGGATGCATACTAGCTTACCAGAAAAGAGTAGTGAGAACCACTGAGATCATGCGGAAAGTGGAAGCGTGCATGTCATGAACATGGCAATGGCAAATGCCAACTGAACATGGTGCAAAATTAAATGGATCTACGAATTTCTTTTTCCACAATCTGTTAAAGTCTACAGAAGACTTTTCTCCATCCTTTTGGTGTTCGGTGGACTGTATCAGAGTCAGACGATCACATGAAAGTAAAAGAGACAGACAAAAGTGGAAGTGAGGCTAGAGACAGGTTCTCGTCTGAGGAAGAGGTGGCTCAATTGAATCTCCAAGAAGGCAACTTCTGCAGAATGGATTGTGAGGATCAGGGAGACTTGCTGCAAATTTTTTTTGAAAGTGGATAGTACCACCGATTATATAAAAGCAAAAGATAAGAAATTACAAGTACGGAGGGAGTGCTCTCACAAACTCCCAAGTACAATATTCGGCAGACAACTCTCTTTGCCCCGAGAGCAAACAAAAGAAAGAAACAAAGCCCCTCTCGACTAGACACTACCACCCACAACAAAAGACACTCAAGACCAACCATGAATCTGCACTGACTACTCCTCCCTACCCTGGAGCCCACCAAACACCACCAACCACCCAAAAACTGATACCTTCCTTCCTCATCTCTCTCCATCACCACCCCATAAGGACCCTTTTTGCTGTGGAAAATACTTTCTTCTATAACACAGTCCGCACAACCCTTGATGTAGCTGGCTCATATACTTCCTCATCTATTGTCAACTCCATTTTCAGTCCTCAGCTGTCCCTTTTACTCATCTTTCCCCTCTCCTTCACTCTGCACCTTCTCTCTTAAAGTGTTTCTCTCTGCCCTGGCTTCCCTTGCCAGCCTCGCATGCCATCTTTTCTGATTTTTGCTGAGTTCTGTTTTGATATCTTTATCAACTCCTCCATAGGACACCTCAATCAAGTTAGCCACATCTCTTGTCTGCTCTCCCATAAACCTCTCGACCTCAGAAATAATTGCTTTGATCTCCTCAGCCTTGCTTCCTCCTTATGAGTAGGATCTATCCCCTCCGATAGGGATTCATCCCCCAAAGCCAAGTAGGACTCCCCTAGCACCCTGGCCTCCTACAACACTGGCTGGTCTGGGGATGCCCCAGCTCGCGGACTGATGGACGTGTCTCCCTAGTCTTCCGGTACACCTCCCAACGAAGCTGCTATAGCGCCCACCCCCACCTCCTGCTCCGGCAGCCCATCATCGAGGGAGGAGCAAGCATTGAGAAGGAGACGAAGGACTCCCTCGGTCCCCTCCGCGTCACTACTGCTGCAAACTTGCTCAGACGGCTCAACTATCTAACAGACAAGGCTCTCCTCCTCCTGCACAGTCAGCCCAACGACGTCATTCGAGTCTACAAGCCCTGAGAGGGCCTGGCCAGACTTCTCCTTGCCTAGCAGAGAAAGAATTGACAGAGCCTTCAGGGTTTCTGCCCTACCCCACCACCACAACGACGGGCAGTCTCGCCTAAAGGGAGGACTGAGAGGGCCCTCGGGATATCCTCCGAACCCAGGGGAGAGCCTCCGCCCTGCGAAGTCTTGGAGCTCTTCCACAGAAGGAGAAGGCATCTGCACGACGCCAACGACACGGGCTGGGGCGCCAGAGCGGCGTCGACGCGGTCCGGAGGTGACGGCAGCCGGCGAGAGGTAGGGATGTCAAAAATATCCGCAAACTCGATTACCCACATCACCCGACCCGTGATGGGTCGAGTAATACCCGAATAAACAGACATGGATTCGGGTTCAGATATGTTTAAATACCCGTTTCATATTCAGATAGGGTATGGATTTAGTGCACCCGAATCCATACCCGATCCGAACCCGCTCTTAATAACTTATGTGCATGTTTGGCCTATGATTTTGACATGAACTTAACCCATTACTCGTCTTGTTGAGTTTGTGAGTTTGGACTTCTTACTAAAATTGTAAGGACGTTTTGATAAAATATAAAAATTATTTTAGTAAAGAAAGAATTGACCGAATTTCTATTTTTCTAATTCTCATAAATCTCACATTTCCTTAGATGTGGATGTAGACTCATGCTTTATGGACGGATACGGATATCCGCGGGTATATCCATACTCGTGGCGGATATACCCGTATTCATACCCGCGAAAATAATAAGGTACTATCCGGATATGGTATTTGTAAAATTTTCACGGATAGGGTATGGTATTGGTCTACCCGAGCCGAACCCGATCTATTTACATCCATAGCGAGAGGAGCTACAGCCGCCACCCAGAAGTAGGGCAGGACGAGAGGCGTTGCCGGGTCACACGGCAGATCGGATCGTCGCCGAAACTCCGTTAGAGCCGTGACCTTGGATATTGAGTAAGTCATGGGTAACGGAGCCAATGTCTGGTCCTGGGCAAAGTGGGGTCGGGGCAGAAACGGACGTGCGCCAGGCAGACTTCGGGCCAAAACGAACACCACTTGGGTTGGAAGGATACCCTGAAGTTGGCTCCACTTGCGGGACGTTCGAATTTTGAACGGGAGCCATCTTCTCCGGCGTCGGTAGCCGGCACATATCCAAGCAAACTGGGAATCTACCACTATTGATGTCTACGAAGATGGCACATCACCCAAACCGCTGCTTCCATCGCCAAAAGCCTCCACCCATCAACCATCCTCGCCAACCCCTCTTCCACCCTCCCGACGCTACGAAGGAGGAGGCTCACCCCCATTTCATCACAGAAGACGAGCAGAACTCCCGACATCTTCAGCCGGACTCTACGGAGTCTACGATCCGGATGCGTACCATCACTTATCACCCATCTGGTTACTCGCAAGAGAGCTCCGCCCGCCATGACGAAGCCTCCCCTAACAATCTCTTCCACTGCTTTCTTTGACCTCCCCACCTCTAGGAAAACTCCGCCTACCTAAGAAACCACCCTGGCCTCCTCCCCCTCCTGGCCCATATTCAGCAGATCCTGGATCTGTGACGCGTCCACTCCGCCATAGACTGGAGAATCCCTGGCACACCTTCTCAGCCACTGGAGTCGCCTCCGATTGATCTCCTCCGGCATCTGGACCATCTCTCCACATCTTCGGGTTGCCTCACCATGACCACAGCCAACTGCATTGCCCCGAATGACCTCGGCAAACGAATGCCGGGGGCAATCAAGTCTGCCGAAGCTCGGAAGCTCCGCCTGTGGCAGCTGACAACGCCCCACCGATAGAAGGCCGCAGATCCTTTTAAGATGCCCATGACGCCCACACCGGAAGCACGTCTGAACCTCTTGAGCCTGGGCAACACCCCTTAGCCTGCTGCCTGAGGACCAACGACCAGACCCCCCGAGGGGCCCTGGAGGCGAACCCCGGGAACCGACCCGCATGACCGAGCATCCATAGAGCTTCTCTCTCTAGAAGCCCCTAGAGAGAGAGTTCCCCCCACCCTCATTCTATTGTGAGACTTGCTGCAGTTGTCATGTGTGGCGACCCAAGATCCGGATACCGGGAAAGGAACCCGATACCATTCGAATCCTGGCCCGCCGCCCACGAGCCGGGGCTAGGAAGGGTTAAAAGGAGTGTGGAGGTACAAAGAAATAGGAAATAAAGCAGAACAATTCAACAATTAACAGAAATAAATAAACAACAACAACAGAGTCCAGTCCAACAGAAAGTACAGTCTAAAGCAGTAAAACGTACCACATGCCAAGTGAACACTCGGCCCGACGAGCTGATAACTAAGAACCTCCGCACAGCACCCTCGAACCTCGAGGGAGAACCGCCACACCTGAAAAGCAGGGGTGAGCCTCCTGTCACTGGCTCAATAGGGATCCCGCGGAACCCCAACTGAGAACAACGGCGGTAGCGGAAAGGAAAGACAGTAAGGACAATAGTAACAGCAGGAACGGTAACACGATGGCCGGTAAAACCTCGACTCTACAGCTACTCCTACTGTATCAGCAAACAAGCACACACCCCGATCTCCAAGTCGGGGAACTACCAGACTACGAACCACCCTAGTCACGCTACTAGGAAAACGACCACCCGTCGGGAACTCAACACTATCTAGGGGAAAGCCCTCGGTGACGCTCACCGGACCCCTAGACCTTGGCATCGAAAGACACCCGGAACTCCATGCAAAACCACGTCTCGCAGACGTGAAGCGAAACTCGGCTCACGAGGAAACTCACGTCACGTGACGGGAGCACTGTCCACCAGAAGCAAGGCCGGATACGTCCACTGACGACTTAGTCCACAGCCTCAGGTGTCTCGCTACCACGCCCCAGGCGGAGACTGAGACACCCTACTAGTAACCAGGAACACAAAACAAGGACAAGCTGAGGTCGCGCTCGTCAGCGCGGGTCCGACGTCCCCAGCCCAGTGTGCACACACAGACCATGCGCCCTGGGTCAGATCCTCTAGTTGGTTCTTCCCCCGAAGCCCGGACTCGGCTGCGCGTGGGGGCCCTACGGTAACCAGCCTAAAAATCGTCTCTCTCGGGTAAGTCGCTCCACCACTCCCAGGTGGGTCAGCACCGCGTGCCGTAAGAAGGCTACGACTAGTGGCAGGTCACTCAACGTGAACACGGAAAGCCACACACACACCCATCGCGAGTAACACCAAGTAACAGGTGGCACGACGCCACCAGACTCTGGATGGTCCACTAGACTTAATGAACCCAACGGTCCTTGAGTCACACGACTCGGGTCAAGACCGTCGTACACGACAGCACAACGCCGTCAATTTGACCTAATCCCTAGGTCTGAAACCACGGTGACACGATCGAGCGTAACACGGTACCTCCGAACACCCAAAAACATGGACACAGAACCCAAGGGGTGTCCGGAACATTCACGTGGTCGAAGGTCGACCACTGGGTCACAACCGGGTCGACCGGAGACCAGTACAACCCTAAGCGAACACGGCAAGCCCGGAACACGTGGGGTCGCCCGGACTCACCAAACTCACAGGCATGCTAATAGAGGAAAACCAAAACCTCCGGACACCCAAAGACACGGTCACGAAACTCCACGGGGTGTCCGAGACACACGGCCAAGGGAGGCGCGATTAGCCGTAGACTACCTGCCCTGGGTTGCCCGACTGGTTGCCCTCAAGAACGCGCTATCCTCCTATAGCGCAGCGCGTTCAGAACAGAACGCGCTATTCTCATACAGCGCGATAAAAACAGAACGCGCTATACCCCTATAGCGCGATAAAAACCGTATTACTGTTCATCTTCCCCGATGAACGCGTTTCATCGGGGCGGCGCGTTCTCCAAGAATGCGCCCACCTAGGCGAGCGTGTTCTCAGTCCGTGCCCGAAAACAGCGAAAATCGCGAAAGAAACCATTCCACGCCCCGTTCACTCCCAGGTGAAGGGGAAACAAAGGAAAAATCATTCCTCAACCTCTAGCACCGAGAGGATCCATTCTAAGCCCAAAAACGCGATCAAAACTCTAGATCCGGCTCATTCTCAAAAAACATGCATTTTTCCCACAATGCGAAAATAACCCCACTCGGCTTGCCACAGCCTACAAAACTCGCGGGAAATGAAGTACACGAGCTGAGGGTCCATCTCCCTACCTCCACCGAAGATTCGACGCGCCGTGAACACCGATCCACGAAGAAACGCCCACGAAAACCCCGCTGGTGCCTCACACTCGCGAACCGGCTTCACCGCGCCCCCGTCCCTCGATCCTCGACCCATCCTCGCTGTCCTCCTCGCCCGTGTCGCCCCGCCTCATGCCCGCCTCGGTCCGTCGGCCGCCGGAGAGGTGAGAGTGAGAGGAGAGCGTGGGAGAAGAGAGAGAGGGAGAGAGTGAGAATGAGAGGGGAGAGAGGGGTGGGAGGGTTTATATAGGAAAAATCTGGAAATTTTGAAAAATGCCGAAAAATAGGAAAATACATTTCCTCGATCCTCGGAAAACGTACAACATCGTGGTAACGTCCCAGAGTCGGAGAACGCAACGGTTCACCCTACACGGCGTTCCGTAGGTCCGACAGATAAAAACACGCGTAAAACCCGAAACGCGACTTGAGACCCACAAGGGTGCTCAGAAAATTCCAAAAAATTACCGGTGTGCTCCTCACAACGCCACGGACCCAAGGAAATTTACGGGCACACCCCCAATGGGTCCGACAAACCGGTATAAAAAGTTCGAAGCTCATTCGGAGACAATCCGCAACCCGCGAAAAGACAATCCGATAAATATCCGAAAAATCCGGGGCATTACAGCCCTCCCCCCTTAAAGAAATTTCGTCCTCGAAATTCAGGACTAGCACCAAGTCGCAAGGGGAAGAACGCCTCAACCAACTGACAACGCTGTCAGGGCCCCAGCACAGAAAACCTCGATTCTCACGAAAGCACCGATTATGAGGGATACGGTCAGACCATAATCACGAACAACGCCACGCTCCCGCACACACATCGGTCATCAGAGTAGGCATAACAACAAAAACACTGGTCTGGTATCACCTCAACTGCACGGAAACCAACCACGGCATCGCTGCCACCCTCTCGCCCACCGAGGGAACGCAATCCTCGCCACAAGAACCAATCCATCGGTCAACACCCATGCTCGGCGGACCAACCAAACGCCAGCTTCACAACCCGTTGACCGATCTCACACCCTGCACTGGGGACAACCATCACTGAGCTTCCACCAGCTCACACCTGGCAAGCCAAACGCCAACAACAGCACCGGACCAACTCTGCCAGACGACAAACTTCGACAGAGCCCATATCCCATCCGGGAAAACACATCACAGAAACGGCCACCAAAGGCCGCACTTGCACACGGCTCTCTCAATTCCCGAGCCCCAACAACCAGCATCTTCTGTCTGTGAAAGACCATCCACTGGTCACCAGACATTTGTCAACGGGAAACCCCCGCTTGCTCAGCTTCTCCCTTCTTTCCTGGTCCTCCACCAGATCCGAAGGGAACATTCCAAATCTCGGCAAGCCATCCGTCGACTCTCGCGCAGACCAACACCGCATCACAACCGACCCTCACTCGGATACCACATCCAGACGGATCCCCATGCCAACTCTACCCTTCAGGGGAGTACGACAGGACCCAATGACAACATCTCCCCTCGGTCCTCACGTCACTCGACTAAGACTTACGGGGAATCCTCCCTTGTTGGTCGCAGACCAGGGACCACCATCCCACGTCAACCTCTCTTCACGGACCTTGCACATGCATCGTCCACCGTCCTGTCTCATCAAATCCTATCTTATCGAAACCTCCGTCTCAATTAATCCAAGAGGACACCTGCCAATCCCGACTCCCGCTCCTATCACAGAGCCACGGGAGACACAACCTCTTACAATCCACGGCACACTTCTCCAAAACCGACAAGAGCCGCCTGCCACCACTGCAAGCAGGTCGACGACGACGCGACCAATGCACACGGGTCCGCAGACAATACACATCTTACCACGGTCGACCACTCGGTCAGCCTGACCAACCACTCACGGCCACCAATCGGGACCAATAATCTCTCAGAGATTACTTCTCCAAAACACGATCTCATCCGCGAACACAACCTCCAACACCAGAACAGGGTACTCATGCGGCAACCTCGCCAACATATTTCCCCAACTCTCCACTTGCCAGTGCCATGAACCACAATATCTCAAGCAACGGCACGGCAACAACACCTCTCACACAACCGAAGAGAACGCATATCGAGGAACCAATCCTCCGCTGCTCTACTCATTCTCAAGAAATTCGCCCGTAGCAGCCAACGCTGCGTTCTACGCACTCTGATCCACACGCACAGCCAACCACAACGACAACTCGGGATCCACCATCCTGACGATCCTCTGCAACTCTGCATGCTCCGATCCTCAACACATCGGGAACCACAACACCAACCGCAAATTCTCACGAGCACCGCCCGACTGGCACACATCCTTCCGGAACAGCGCCAACACCCTTACACATCAGGGAACATGCAACGCTTCTCACACACAGCCACACGCTCCTCACTTACACCTACCTCTGACCTCGAAACCAAAATCACGCCAAAACGCCGGGCTCAACAATCAACACCTCACCAAAGAGATCCTCCGCTCACCAGAGCACAATTCTCGACCAGAGCTCCCGCTCTGCCACCCCAAACCACAATCTCAACGCCTCATGGGCTGGATAAAACCTCAAGCTGGAGTGGCCAGACACAATAACAGCTCCCTCAGAGCACGCGCACGGCCACTTAACCACGACCAATCCTCGCCAGCCACCTGACCTCGCTGCAGATTCCTCGAACGCCGCACCACAGATCCACGCCTACCGGCAACCTCTGCTCAACGCTGCACAACCGGGGCCACCACCGATGAGGGAGAAAGCTCTCGACCTCGATCCTTAGACCCCACGCCGGCACACCGACGAGAACAGCAACCACAATCACAGTGCCAACGCCGCGCATTCAAGCTCTTACACGAGAACCAAACGGAAAACATGCACAAAACCCTATGTCAGCTGCCGACTGTACTAGACCGTACGGACTCTGATCACTGCAATATCTCGAATTCCCATGTACGTCCACAACCACGCTCTGATACCAACTGTGGCGACCCAAAATCCGGATACCGGGAAATGAACCCGATACCATTCGAATCTTGGCCCGCCGCCCACGAGCCGGGGCTCGGAAGGGTTAAAAGGAGTGTGGAGATACAAAGAAATAGGAAATAAAGCAGGACAATTCAACAATTAACAGAAATAAATAAACAATAACAACAAAGTCCAGTCCAACAGAAAGTACAGTCTAAAGCAGTAAAACGTACCACATGTCAAGTGAACACTCGGCCCGGCGAGCTGACAACTAAGAACCTCCGCATAGCACCCTCGAACCTCGAGGGAGAACCGCCACACGTGAAAAGCAGGGGTGAGCCTCCTGTCACTGGCTCAATAGGGATCCCGCGGAACCCCAACCGAGAACAACGGCGGTAGCGAAAAGGAAAGACAGTAAGGACAATAGTAGCAGCAGGAACGGTAACACGATGGCCGGTAAAACCTCAGCTCTACAGCTACTCCTACTGTACCAGCAAACACGCACACACCCCGATCTCCCAGTCGGGGAACTACCAGACTACGAATCATCCTAGTCACGCTACTAGGAAAACGACCACCCGTCGGGAACTCAACACTATCTAGGGGAAAGCCCTCGGTGACGCTCACCGGACCCCTAGACCTCGGCATCGAAAGACACCCGGAACTCCACGCAAAACCATGTCTCGCAGACGTGAAGCGGAACTCGGCTCACGAGGAAACTCACGTCACGTGACGGGAGCACTGCTCACTAGAAGTAAGGCCGGATGCGTCCACTGACGACTTAGTCCACAGGCTCAGGTGTCCCGCTACCACGTCCCAGGCGGAGACTGAGACACCGTACTAGTAACCAGGAACACAAAACAAGGACAAGCTGGGGTCGCGTTCGTCAGCGCGGGTCCGACGTCCCCAGCCCAGTGTGGACACACAGACCATGCGCCCTGGGTCAGATCCTCTAGTTGGTTCTTCCCCCGAAGCCCGGACTCGGCTGCGCGTGGGGGCCCTACGGTAACCAGCCTAAAAATCGTCTCTCTCGGGTAAGCCGCTCCACCACTCCCGGGTGGGTCAGCACCGCGTGCCGTAAGAAGGTTATGACTAGTGGCAGGTCACTCAACGTGAACACGGAAAGCCACACATACACCCATCGCGAGTAACACGAAGTAACAGGTGGCACGACGCCACCAGACTCTGGATGGTCCACTAGACCTAATGAACCCAACGGTTCTTGAGTCACACGACTCGGGTCAAGACCGTCGTACACGACAGCACAACGCTGTCAAATCGACCTAATCCCTAGGTCTGAAACCACGGTGACACGATCGAGCGTAACACGGTACCTCCGAACACCCAAAAACACGGACACAGAACCCAAGGGGTGTCCGGAACATTCACGAGGTCGAAGGTCGACCACTGGGTCATAATCGGGTCGATCGGAGACCAATACAACCCTAAGCGAACACGGCAAGCCCGGAACACGTGGGGTCGCGGAAAACCAAAACCTACGAACACCCAAAGACACGGTCACGGAACTCCACGCGGTGTCCGAGACACACACGGCCAAGGGAGGCGCGATCAGCCGTAGACTACCCGCCCTGGGCTGCCCGACTGGTCGCCCTCAAGAACGCGCTATCCTCCTATAGCGCGTTCAGAACTGAACGCGCTATTCTCCTGTAGCGCGATAAGGACAGACGCGCTATACACCTATAGCGCGATAAGAACAAAATGCGTTATACCCCTATAGCGCGATAAGAACAGAACGCGCTATGCCTCTATAGCGCGATAAAAGTCGCCTTACTGTTCATCTTCCCCAATGAACGCGCTTCATCGGGGCGGCGCGTTCTCCAAGAACGCGCCCACCTAGGCGAGCGCGTTCTCAATGCGCGCCCGAAAACGGCGGAAACCCCGAAAGAAACCATTCCACGCCCCGTTCACCCCCAGGTGAAGGGGAAACAAAGGGAAAATCATTCCCCAACCTCTCTAGCACCGAGAGGACCCATTCTAAGCCCAAAAACGCGATCAAAACTCTAGATCCGGCTCATTCCCCAAAAACATGTATTTCCCCAAAATGCGAAAATAATCCCACTCGGCTCGCCACGGCCTACAAAACTCGCGGGAAATGAAGTACACGAGCTGAGGGTCCATCTCCCTACCTTCACCGAAGATTCGACGCGCCGTGAATGCCGATCCACGAAGAAACGCCCACGAAAACCCCGCCGGTGCCTCACGCTCGCGAACCGGCATCACCGTGCCCCCGTCTCTCGATCCTTGACCCATCCTTGCCGTCCTCCTCGCCCCGCCTCACCCCCGCCTCGGTCCGTCGGCCGTTGGAGAGGTGAGAGTGAGAGAGCGTGGGAGAAGAGAGAGGGAGATAGTGAGAATGAGAGGAGAGAGGGGTGGGAGGGTTTATATAGGAAAAATCTGAAAATTTCGGAAAATGCCAAAAAATAGAAAAATACATTTCCTCGATCCTCGGAAAACGTACAACATCGTGGTAATGTCCCGGAGTCGGAGATCGCAACGGTTCACCCTACACGGCGTTCCGTAGGTCCGACAGACAAAAACACGCGTAAAACCCGAAACGCGACCCGGGACCCACAAGGGTGCTCCGAAAATTCCAGAAAATTATTGGCGTGCTCCTCACAACGCCACGGACCCAAGGAAATTCACGGGCACACCCTCAATGGGTCCGACAATCCGGTATAAAAAGTCCGAAGCTCACTCGGAGACGATCCGCAACCCGCGAAAAGACGATCCGATAAATATCCGAAAAACCCGGGACATTACATCATGAGATTCTTCCACAAGACAGTTTATGGGAAACTCTACCTCAACATGTTCCTGCAAAATCACCTCATCTGCCCCATCTTCCCAAAAATAGCGAAGCAAAAGAAGCCTTCAGCCATTGCGACAGTGCCATTGAGGATTCTCAAAATCCAGGGGTATCAGGTGTCACCTTCTAAAAGGGGAATCAGATGACTTCATCCACCAGCTCTTCCTTGCTCCAGTCTGACAGGAAATTATGGAATGAATATGATACACAAGTGGGCTGCGGAAACACTGTTAAACGAAGTAGAGGCAGGAGGAAACTGCATAGTTTGCTGAAAGATACTAACAAAGAGCAGTTCATAGAACACTAGTCCAGTCCATGACACAAGTTTCCTCGCAACACTGGAGGTTTCAAGATCAAGAGGTTGCAGTGGAAAATGTACGAAGACAAGTTAGGTTACATTGACATCATGTCTGTATGCAGTGGTGTAAACCAGGAGAGACCAAAGTTTACAGTGGAATTGATCATATCTTAGTTTTAACTCCATCTCTTTAAGAGCCTGGAGGGAGTGTGTTTTTTTTCTTTGAGATCGTAATTGGTTTTCTATTGTTAAATTAGTGGTTGGTTTGTAGTGGGTGGACGAGGAATCTCTCCTCTCCCTTTGGATTGTACTACCTCTTTTTATTTGAAATGAAGTTGGTGGGATAATGCACAACTTTTCCCAGAGGAAATATGCAGTTCTTAATGCCTAGTCCTCGGGGTTTGCCCAGGAGAAGGGATGTTGTTTCTAACACCTGATGCCACTCTTCAGACCTGTTTCCAGTTTCAATGTTGTCAAGTGTTTACGGGTTATTGTTCATTCGAAGAGCCTCAGCCAATAACATGTTGGTGATGTGTCCACAGTCGCTTGTTGTTTTCAGGATTAACCTTAAGAAATGCTTTCTCTACTGATGTGAAATCCTTCAGATTTTTCAGAATGGAGAATTGGTGCTTAATTTTCAACATATCTTCATTTTAAACATGGTTAACATCGTAGGAAGTATCCTTGGATTTTTGTTAGTATATCTGAATTTCTACGTCTCTCTCTGGCAGCTTCATATTGACGGGATGCTACGACAGTTTTGCAAGGTAATAAATGTCTAAGCAATTATTCCAGTTTTTAAGGCTTACTTTCCCTACCAGTAGAAATGGCTCTTTTTGGTGAGGAACTGTTGAGATTTAGTACACAGAAAGATAGTGTAGATTTTGTATATTGCTTGTGTGGTGTTGGTGATGTATATGTACATAGCACGTAACTTGTGTGGTTTTCATTCATTTCAAGCTTCTTCCCTCCTTGTAGGATATGGAAAGATGGAACATCATGTACTCATGTTCTTGAAGGACACACTGGTGCAATTACATCTGTCAACATCATCAATAGAAAAGGTTGTTGTGAAAGTCTGAACTCATTCCTCAAGCATTCCCAGTAAGGGTCTGCCAGCTGGCCCAATAATTTGAACCTATTAAGGGCTTTTGAGTCCCACTAAGTAATCTAAAAAATGTCTCCTTGCTTTCCAAGATTTTACAGAAGTCCACAGAATGAGCAGACACGACAGATCCAGTTCACCTGGCTTTCCAGTGTCTGTGCTGATGGCAGGAGGCCCTGTCCCAGGCTCCCAGCCGGTCCTCTGCTGCTCTTTCTTTGCTCTCTCCCTCAGGCACTGTCATTATGCTCTCTCCATCCCTAGCTAGGCCCTCTCTCTCCTGCCACTTAAACATGACTTGATCCATGTATAATAGAAGGGCATAAGGCCCATTAAACCTTCCTCACATGAAAGCTTTTGAAACTTGAAAGTACATGTGTGATCATTTCCGCACCCTCCCCCTATTTAGACCCCTATAAGTTGAATACATTATATCATGCACCGCCCACTTTCAAAAAAAGAATACACTATATCATGCAAGCGTTTAGATATTTAAAATTTGATCATAAAGATTATTTTTTCATACTGCATATTAAAACAAATGGCAACTTTGCCCATCTTTCGTAGTGTTGCTTGCAAGATGCATGTTCAGTTTTAGTTTCATCAGTCCTATGACTATGATTGATCTAGTCTTTTGTCACTTTGTAGAAGCTCAACATGATAGCACCGTATATGTTGGTACTGCTTCAAAAGATAGAACGTTGAGGTTGTGGAAGGTATGACAAGCTTGCTTAGCATATGTTGATGTGACTTAAATATTACATTACTGCTTTTTTAAACTTTTATGCATTGTATAGATCGGTGCCATGGATCCTGTGGAAAATCTAAACAAGGTCAGGGCATTTAAAGTTCTTAATGGTCATACATCAGCTGTCCAAAGTATCACATCTGAGCCATCTGGAGATATGGTCAGAGCTTTTTCTTTTTCCTCATTTTGACAAAGATGTGCACCTGAATTTTTCTGTGCTCTAGAATCTTATTCCAGCCTATGACAACACTCAATGCCTTACCTGGTTATAGGTATGTTCAGGATCGTGGGACTGCTCTCTGAAGTTATGGGCAGTGAATGATGCTGATCTGGAAGGTGATCTGGTGTCAGTAAAGAAGAGAAAGGCAGACTCTGATACATCTTTAAATGAGGAGTCTCATCTGGAGGTATCTATGTTTTACTATTGTTCTTTTTTGACCGAGTTCACCATTATTCGATCAGTATACTCGATGATGAGAGACTTAGATCTGTCTCTTCTCAAATACCCTACTTTCAAAATGATGATGGAGCAATCTATGCAAAGGCGGTAAATCATTAATCATGGGATGAGTTTCCTGCTGTAACATTGTTCCATTTGGTCCATCTTGGATGCAAATATGTTATAATCAGGTGGAGTGATTCTGTTTTGGATTTGAGAGTGGGTCTTTATATATTTGCTAGATGCATGTATTTGTACTGGCAGTTTATGTCCCTCTGACTCCCATTCCCCTGGTACAATTTGCATGAAACATTCTATTCATTCTCATTTGAATGATTTTGCAACATGCTTGGTAAATGCTTTGCAACATTTTTACCTTGATTCATCTGTCTTGTTTGTCACAAGATCTTCATGTAATCTTGACATCCACGTGATGTGAACTTTACTGCGTTGAGCCACTTCTTTGCTGGTATGCTTTGGGCTAGTATTTTTGAAGGTTGGGTGATACTTATTGTTCAATAGTAAATATGATGATTAAAGTTTTCAGTTTCCAGAATAGATTGGAATATGCTGTTTAGGTTGTGCAAGGGAAGTTGAAGTCATCGGGTGAAATTACAACTTCATGCACTGTTTAATTTGGAGGCCTTCAATCCTTTTTTTACCAGATTCCTTCCCTCTCTTTCATCGTCAATTACATGTGCAGCTTCATGCCAAATGCAACTTCATGAATTTGCTTGATCGAGTTATTTCTCATCCTCATGTTTGTTGTTGGTCTCTGTGTGCGCACGCATGTGCATCCATTTCTCATTCTTCCATGCATGCTTATCTTTGATTTTCATATCCATGTCGTGGGGAACATTGATTGTTCCCCTTTTCGTCCGTTCCAAAGGAATAGGCGGAATAAAATCCAGTTTACAATAAATGATCTAAGAAAATACAACCAAGATCAGATAGACATCAGTCCGTTACAATGAAACAGGAAGAACAATCATTGGACACTCCAAAGTATAAAAAATCTGAAATTTGCTGTCAGCCCTTGAGCCTAAAGGCTAAACTGCTGCAAGACTTTCTTTAGATGTAAATCTTGCTACGTGAACACCTGTGCCAGGAAATGTTACAACTCAATCTCACTAATATCAGCGTAAAATCTTCCCAGTGCCTTCAAAAAAATAAAGATTTTGTTCATAATTAACAGTAACAAGAAGTTTTGGGTCAGTTAATTTTATGTTTCCCATGGCCCCATTCATTGTAGTGTGCTCATTTTCTTGTATTTGTTCTCCTTTTAGGCTCCTCAAGATTTTGTTGTGGTCGTCTGAGCATATCTTTGTCATATTGATTTAATTTTTGGAATTCAGGGAGGAGCTGTTTCAACCTTTAATGGTCACACACAATGTGTATCATCAGTTGTTTGGCCAGAACGTCAGACAATCTATTCTGCATCATGGGATCACTCACTTAGGAGATGGGATGTTTCAACTGGCGAGATCTCCTGGAACACGGTATTGATTATTTTCTATTTTGTTCAAATTGTTAGACTTTCTTACTAATTGACCTTTCCGAAAGAATTTGGTGACCAATGTAATATGCATATGTATTTTGGGCTGGTCAAATGTAGGATTTCTGACTTGATAGGCAGGTGCAAAATTCACAAGCTAACTTTAAATTCTGTCAAGCTTTACCACTTTCCAAGAAGACGGGAATTTTTTTTTCTGTCAAGCTTGCAGACTTTGCATTCTCTCTATTCTTTCCATGATTGGTATAAAATTTCATTGTAACACTGGCATCATTACACCTTATATTTTGATTAATAACTCATGACTAGGAATGCGGAAAAGTTCTGAATTGCCTTGACATTGGAGGTGAGGGCTTTGCCCTTGTTGCTGCTGGTGGTTCTGATCCCTTTTTGAGGGTTTGGGATCCACGAAGACCAGGTTGGTTTACTGCAAGCATCAGAGGTTATTTAGACCTATCCTTATGTGTCATGAAACTGCATGAGAATTATTCCTGCAGGTTCTCTTGCACCTGTTTACCAATTCTCGTCACACTCGTCTTGGATAACCTCTTGCAAATGGCACAGAAGATCATGGCTCCATTTAGTTTCAGCTTCTTATGATGGGAAGGTGATGTTATGGGATCTGAGAACAGCGGTATGGTGTTAATTCCTCTTTTAACTGGTCCCAAAAAGTGATTTTCCAACATGAATTTGCAGATTATTAGATTGATCTGTTTGTTGATTCTTGTTGCTGCAGTGGCCATTGGCAGTGATAGACTCACACACTGACAAGGTAAAATTTGTGTTAGCAATCAGGGCTATCAATCAGGTTCTTACACACAAGTAAATTTTTACCTGGTTGGGGGGTCAGTGTGCCACACCTTGGTGTGAGGTGTATTTTGTATAGGGATCTTTTGGGAACACATTGCTTCTACTTGTATATCCCTCCTTTTTTACATTTAGTACAATTAGTGGTACCATCCACTTTCAAAAAAAAGTAAATTTATTGAAATGCAGGTGCTATGTGTGGACTGGTGGAAAGAGGACAGCCTGGTCTCTGGTGCTGCTGATTCAAAGCTTTTCATTTCTTCAGGACTTGCCATTCAATGAGGTGTGAAGATATGTTAAATTTGATGGTCTCCTTTTCGCACTTTCGCTGTTGATTTTTTTACAATACCATGTCTAATTTCCATTTCTCTAATTTGTAATCTCTGTGCGCAGGATCATCCATGAAACTGTTGTCATTTAGCTGTGAGGTATGCTTATTTAGCTTCCACATTTTCTGGTCACTTTCGGTTTGATGGAATGAATTGGCTTCTGCTTGTTACAGGGGCTGTCTGAGAGTAGCAGAAACATGCTGGGTCTCTGTCGCAGGGTCATGTCTTTGTTTGGTGCTTTGGCATAGCATCTTCTCTGAGAGGTGTACGAGGATTTGTAGAGCAGGTCTAATCGTTCACTTTTAGGAAGAGGACTGCAAGATCCTTGGAAAGGAACGAGTATCTGAAGCCTTCTGACCTCCCGCGAGTTGTGATTGATGATTAACAATCTCCCTTGCAGACAACACGACAAATATTGATACATTCCGGCTGTTCTGCCTGTTCACCATCAAACATTTTTGTTCGTTTGGATCCTTCAACCCCATGATATGTACCTGCATTCGTCATTAAAGGCAGCTCTTATACTCTAGACAGAGGGAGCTTGGATGTTCTGTGTATCAGTGATTGCACAGTCGGTTGATCTCTTTCACGTTAAACTGTTGTACGATTGTCTTCTGTTTTTGCTAACATCATTTGCATAACAGTCTATGCAAGGTGAGCAAGTCATTCCATGTTAGGAGCTGTTCTGTTCATCCAATATTTGGGACTTTGGGTCCGTCGGATAAATTTTCCATATTGACCTGTGTATCGCTAGCAGTCTGCGAGATCTTTTTTGAAACGGGGTTGAACCGAATCCCTTCGGTGGTGGTGGAGGCTGGAGACTCTTTGGACTCTCGCCCAGCGGTCAGCCCTTCCAAAACCATGGTTTGGTCTGAGTCGGGGTGACTCAAGCGGATCTACTCGGATCCAGGAAAATCCGATACATGATCCGGTCAACTCGTATCGAGTCACTCTTTCCCTCTCTATCCTTCTTTGAGACCTTCTAAGTGTGCTCCGGCTAAGATTTGACGGTGGTAGATGAGATCCGATCGTAGCGACAATGATCCAGTCAAAGGGGACGTTGTCAGCTGTCGTGGGGGACTGCTAGGGTTTGGGCGAGGGTGTCGGGGTGGGAGAGAAATTGCCGTCGGGTTGGGAGGGCGTCGGGATGAGGGAAGAAAGGTTTACATGTTGAGGTGGGAGATGACCGAGTTAGCTTGAGTCACATGAGACTCGAGCGTATCGTATTAAATCAGAGTGATCCTGATCTGGTACGGATTACCGAGTCCGCAGACCTTGTCTAAAACTCCTGTTTAATCTTTTTTCTCATGTTCCATTCCTTTCTTTTTTACCTTTATTGTGATGCAAATCGTCCATTCTGCTGTCTACCGAGTTGGTTGATCACATTGCTTTGAGGCACATTTTAGGAGTAAGAATGTTTTAGCACCCACGTTTGATCGCACCTTGGCATTCTTTTCCTATTTGCCAACACTAAGGTGGCGTCAGTTCTATTAATATATTCTAGGTAATTATGTGTTTACATTTAAAAGAAAAAAAATTAAAACATGACTAAATTTCTCAGGCCAGTATCTCTCCTATATTGTAGCGTCGAGCTTTCAAGTTTCTCTAATCAATTGTTACAATCACCGTCTGGGTCCGTGTCATTCGAGAAATCAATTTGAAGTGGGCTATCCAAGTGTTTTGGTCTTCAAAATTAGAGATGGGAGAGTCATTTAAAGTGGACTATCCATGTTAATTATGAGTAATGTTTAGTGCACATCTTTGGTTACTACACATCATGAGTGTCCACCAAATATTTTTTTTTGAAAAATTTATGACATGAGATTCGTGCCACTCTAACTTAATGTATATCATCGGACGACTTAAAAAGATTAAAAATAAAAAATTTATAAAAAATTAAACTCAACATTATTCGTTAGATCTAATTTTTTTAAAGAATTTTTTAGATTGTTCAATGAAGATGTGATTTATACGACAAATTAGGGGATATGAGTCTCACGTCAAAAAATAAAAAAAAAAGTTGATGCATGCATTGGGTGTGTATAACTTAGGGCGTGCATTAAGCATTTTCCATTAATTATTGAACTTGACCCATGTTGTATGCGCTGACCAATCTTTTCAACCATGGTTTCTTCGTCCCTATAATCATATAATTTTCATCAAGAATTCATTGCTCGAGTTAATTAGCTAGTATGTGAGAGTTGGTAACAAGGATGATGTTGTTCGTTAGCATCGGTGTCATTCTACCGAGCCCCTCAGTTTACGAAACTATGTGACGTAAACCCTTTCAAAGGTAATGGGACAAGGAACTTAACAAAGGGAGTTTAGACAAAAGATAGAAGGTACTTCATAGAAATACTGAGCAAGTTTTGGAGCATTAAAAAGGTTCAAATTTTATCCAGGAAGGAATTAAGTAGGCCCAGTAATTATTTGTTTAAAATTTGAATCTAATTCGAATTCGTATTCATTTAATCGGATAATTATCTGAATAAAATATTCGACGAATAATTTAATCGGATATCGGATATCCGATTATTAATCGGATACGAATTCGGATATTGAGATATCCGTGTTGGATATTATCCGACCGAATATGAGTCCTTAGATAAAAATCTAAGAATACACATATTCTATATATAATTAACCCAAATCTTAATATATTATTTGATTGCTCTTTTTTATTCTTTTTTATCTCAAAATATAATTTAAAAATAAGAACTCCACTTACACCCATTTGGTAAGTTATCTCCTATAATAAAGTCTAATCTTTTGATAACATTTCTCAAAATAAAATAAATTTCATTTTTTCTTTTTTCTTTTTTAGAAAATAACATACAATGCTCTCACACGGTTCACACACATGACTCACCTCTAAGTAGGCATAGTAATTATCCGCTTAAAATTTGAACCGAATTCGAATTCGTATCAATCCGATAATTATCCGAATAAAGTATCCGACGAATAATTCGATTATTAATCGGATACGAATTCGGATATCACACTATCCGCTCCGTATCCGATCCGTTTATAAGTCTACAATCAAGTTTGCGATGGAGATGACAACGCACACGTCACAATCAAGTAAAGAAGGAATTAAAACATCATTTTTGGCCACTGATTAAGTAAAAGCATTTGGGCCATGATTAGATCGTACAAGATCAATTTACGGGTGACTTTAACAGATCGTTTTCTTGCATTAGGATCTATCTAAGAAGAGAGAAAAATATTTGTTTTATATGTTCAACATTCCCCTTCTTCTGGGCTTCGGGCTAAGTGGGCCGAGCATGTTAGACCCCAGTGGGCCTGTGGCCCAAGTTTTGATCGGAGAGAGCTTGAACTGGGCCTATCTCGACGCCCAATCCACTTCTCCTGGCTGGCCAATGAAAGTGCCACTGGCGGGAGATGACGAGAGGTGATCTAAAGCAAAAAGATGCGTTCTTTCGGTAGACCCTCCAATACGTCGCTGCTACCCCTCGTTTTCGTGTTCTGACGATGGTCGGAACTCGGAAGGAGAGATCTTGTCAGAAGTAGTCGCGCTCGCTGCGGTGGAGTCTGCCACCCACGCGCTGGCGCGCTCTTCACTCGCCTCGGCAATCAAGCTTGCCGCCGCGTTGAAGGACCTCTCTTCCGGGGAGTCCCTTCATGCCCACGTTGTCAAGTCTGGTCTTTTGGCGGTGGCCTCTGTCACCAACCATGTCTTAAACATGTACTGCAAGTGCTCGCGCTTGGGTGAGGCCTGTCTGTTGTTCGATGAAATGCCTGAGAGGGATGTTGTCTCGTTCTCCACCTTGATCTCTGCTGGCACACGGTGTGGGGAACCCGGCTTCGCATTGCGCCTTGCAGTGCAGTTGCAGCAGTTGGGCCTTAGGCCCAATGAGTTCATCTTTTCGAGTGCAATTGCATCGTGCAAGAAATCGGGTTCGGTGTCTTTTGGGAAGCAACTGCACGCCCAGGCTGTCGTCTCCAGTCTTGGGTCAGACCCATTTATCAGGGCATCATTGATTGACTTATACTCGAATGTTGGCCATATAGAGTTGGCAGTCTCAACTTTCAACCTTGGCTCTGTTCGGGATCCTGCTGTTGTTAATTCTATGGTCTCTGGGCTGGTGGGATCGGGCCTTTACTTGGAAGCTCTTGAACTTTTAACAGACACATGGCATAATTCTGACTTCAGGTTTACGAATTATAGTTTTGTTAGCGCAATCAAGGCTTGTGAAGATCTAGAAGAAGACATTGGTAAACAGATACATGGTTTAACTGTGAAGTGTGGATGTGACTCACACTGTTTTGTTGCCACTTCGCTTGTAGATATGTATGGCAGATTTTGCTACATGGATAGCATGGAGAAGGCTTTCCATTGTGTTACATCATCTGACCTTCCTTTGTACAATGCATTGATAGTTAATTATACACAAAATGGTTTCCATAATATTGCTTTGGAATATTTCATGGAACTGAAGTTGCAGGGATTCAGCCCAGATGAATGCACTCTTTCTAGTGTCCTTAAGGCTTGTGGTGGTCTGAGATCATTGGCACTTGGAAGGGTCATCCACGGGATCCTTGAGATATCCAACTTCAAGCAAAATTTGGTTGTCAATACTGCTCTCATTGATTTTTACATGAAATGTGGGAAGGTTGATGAAAGTTTCACTGTGTTTACTCGGATGAACAAGAGAAATACCATCTCATACAATACAATAATTTCAGGGCTTGGACAAAATGGGAAGTTTGAGGAGGCAATGAGCTTCTTCATTCATATGAACCTAAAACAAGTAGATCCAGATCTTGCCACATTTGTTTCTTTGATGGGTTCATCCCCAGGACATGAATGGGTTGTTTATGCTATGCAATCAAGCATGGGTTTGGATGGAGTCCCATGGTTGTGAATGTGCTCATAGACAATGTTCTCAAAAGGGGAGCAATAAAAGAAGCATTAGATATCTTTTACAATATGGAGGGTCTAAATGTTGTCTCTTGGACTACAGTAATATCTGGACTTACCCAGTTAGGTTTCCAT
This sequence comes from Amorphophallus konjac, assembly GCA_022559845.1. Lineage (NCBI taxonomy): Eukaryota > Viridiplantae > Streptophyta > Magnoliopsida > Alismatales > Araceae > Amorphophallus > Amorphophallus konjac. The sequence continues at coordinate 2,562,303 of CM040119.1, forward strand.
TCAGAAGCAATGGGGCTTTTTAAAATGATGACATTGACGAAAATAAGTCCTAACATGTACACTTTTTCAAGTGCCCTGAAGGCCTGTGGAAGCTTGGCAGGTCTTGAGCAAGGAAGAAGCATCCATGCATATGTGTTAAAGCATGGTCTCACTGATAATGAATACACTAGCAGTTCTATTTTGGATATGTATGCAAACTGTGGAGCTCTAGAGGAGAGTCATAAAGTATTTCGTGAGCTTCCTAGGAGAGATATAGTGTCATGGAATACCATGATCAGCAGCTATGCCAGCCATGGATATGGCCAGAAGGCTCTGGATCTATATACTATGATGACAGAGGAAGGCATAGAGCCTAATCACGTGACTTTTGTTTCTCTTCTGTCAGCATGTAGACACTGTGGACTGGTAGATAGTGGAGTTCAACTTTTTGATCTAATGTTTTCCAGGCATGGGGTCAGACCCAGCTTGGAGCACTATGCGTGTATGGTAGACATGTTTGGGAAGGCTGGAATGTTGGATAGAGCAAAGAACTTGATTGACAGCATGCCATTTAAGGCCAATGCATCAATATGGGCAGCCCTTTTGGCTGCTTGCAGAATTCATGGGAACCTAGAGTTGGCAAAGCATGCCAGAGATAATGTCATGGCAATGGGGGGTGAAGATAACCAAACCCATGTGCTTATGTATAATATGTACTCTGAGGTGGGCAATTGGGAGGATGCAGAGAAAGCGAGAATGGGAATTGGAACTAGGGGCGTGAGAAAGGAGCCAGGTGTCAGTTGGGTGTAGACTACATAAGAGCTTTTGCAGATAAACATCTAATTTAATCAGCTGCAGTTTCTTGGGGGTGGGATAACTCTATAATCTGTCTCAAACTCTTGTAGACCTGAACAGGGATGCCCATGACCTTTATGCTAAAGCATTTCCTGCTGATGTGCCAAGACATGGATTTTTCCTGAATCTGTTCATTACGTCAAGGGAACAAAATGGAGCAAGATGCCACATGTCCTTGGTTTCCCGGGTTTTTTTTTGCGGTTCTTGGTTTCTGTTGGCAGGGGATTATGACTACCAGCCTCAGCCCTTTGGCTTCCTTGTCGATGAAGAGTTTGTCCAGATTTCCCTCAAAGAGTTTCTGCTTGCCAAGGGCATCCCTGCGGTAATCATCTAAGCATTCTTTTTCCTTTTTTCCCCATTTCCCATTCTTCACCTGCGGCTTTATGTTCCTACTGTAAGCGCAGTTCAGATGTTTGCACAATTTCTGGCTTTTTTTATGAGTAAGCATTTGATGTCGTGCTAGGAAATATGAGCTGGAAAGGGGCCGAATCCTTTCATATGCTACATGAATGCCTATTGTTACCAAATGTACTGTACAGTTAGACCAACCTTGGACGTCTTCACATGTGCACTTGTTTGCCTTCTCTTTCCCTTGATCATGTTTGATGCTAAAAATGTTCTTCCGATCCATCAATAAAGTCTCTACTGAAGCCTCAATTAATGTCTGCTTACCGTGCTACAGGAAAAAGTACCAGTGGTATCTTGCAAACAAGGTGATCCATCTCTCCACGATGATTGTGTCAGTGCTGTGGATGGTTCTACTAATAAATGGTATTTGCATACTTGTTTATTTTCTATCTGCCATAGCGCTTTTCTTTGGTAATCGTTTCCACTTCTGATATTTATTTGTCATATTTTGTTTGAGCTTTTTCATTCTTTCTTTATTTCACTTTCTTTTCATTTGGGTGGGCTATGTATGTAACTTAAGTGTTTTAGACTAATAATGTACAACAAAGAGGAGCGACATAAAGTACATGGAAAGAGGCGTGGACTAGGATACCTGTTCAGCTCACCAGAAATGAGTAGCGAGAACCACTGAGATCATTTTGAAAGTGGAAGGGTACATGTCATCAACATGGCAATGGCAAATGTCAACTGAACATGGTGCAAAGTTACATGGATCTATGCCATTTTCTTCTTCCACATTAGCTATTTCATTACTTTTATCAAGATAATCTACGACTCTGCCAAAAAAGATGGCACTAGACAATCTTATCAATTGTGAAACATAATGCCTTCTCAAGGAGTGGCGGATTTGAATAAGCCTGGGTTTGGTCCATTGTGCAAGAACCAATAGATGGCTGTCCCGCTGCATTCTTTAACTCCTTGGACTGGAGACAAAAAGATGGCTGGCGGACATAATCTTCTGATCATGCAAGTTGAGGTTTGTTTCATCTCAAGCATCAATTGTCAAATATGATCCCTTCAAATTGCAAGACGGCAATAGTGGAGGATGATAAATTGGGGGTGAAATTTCAGGTTTGTTCAGCTTCATCCATTAGATATGCTCAATTACTAGGTGATGATCAAATTAGCATTCAGGATGGAACTTGAAATAGAGTGTAATTCTAGTTCTGGATTAAATTCCTATCTTTTTTTGAGGGTAACCACATGGACATCATGACTGTAGAAGGTGTTGAAGTGGGAGAGGGCACAAGCTTATACAGTGTTTGGTTGTACTTTTTAGCTCTTTTTTCCCCCAAAAAAGTTTAAGATTAGTAACCCCACTCAAACATGTTGGGTATGGTCTCTCCTATTTTTTAGGATGGAATCCCATCCTTTGATAACATCCACAAAATAAAAACAACCCCAAATCTTTTTTTAAGAAACCCCTGCACGACCATTGGGCCTTTTCCACATGTCTTCTCCCTTCCTCGTGAGCTTCTTCTATGCATTCTTCCTCCTTTCCTTCTCTGAGACAGTCTCCTTCCTCTCTTCAGGGCCCGGCCTGCTCCTATCCCCTACAACCTCGGGGCCTCTGTCCTTGCCCTGCAGCCGCCCCGACATTCCCTCTCCCTGCGCCTGCTCCACCCTCCTGCGATGCCACGACACTGCCAGCCTGCCACTTGCCTTGCACCGCTGCTGCAGCACTGCACCACTCCCGTCAGATGTGGCCCTATCCTCCCATCTCCCCTGTGACACCAGTCCCCGCAGTTGGTCCCTTTGCGGGTGAAAGGAACAACAGGATCTTCAGAAGGGAGGCTAGAGCGGAGGACTTTCTTATTTCTTTCATTTGTAATAAAGTGAGGGAGTGGGTGGAGGTGCTTTGTAATGTGAATGCCCTCAACTCATCTATTTTTGCGTTGTTGGGGGGATAGGCCGCCCCACACCGTCTTGGTGTGGTTTTTTGTATAGGGTCTCTTTTTGGGAGAGTTTTTGGTACACTCGTATACCTTCCTTTTCTTTTAATATATACAGTGGTACTGCCCACTTTTACAAAAAGGCAGTTTACCATAAACGAACTAAGAAAATATGATCAAGATCAGATGGCCATCACTCCCTTACAATGAAGCAGGAAGAACAATCATTGGACAGGCCAAAGTGTAACAAGTCTGAAATTTGCTGTAAGCCTGCCCTTGAGAATAAACGCTAAACTGCCGCAAGACTCCTTTACATGTATACCTTGCTATGTAAACAAGTATGCCAGGAAATGTTACAGTTCAATCTCACAAATATCAGCAAAAAATCTTCCCCGTATTTTAAATTAAAGATTTGGTTCATAATTGACAGTAACGAGAAGTTTTGGATCATTTAATTTTATGTTTCCCATGGTCCCCTCCATTGTAGTGTGTTCATTTTCTTGCATCTGTTCTCCTTTTAGGCTCCTCAGGATTTTGTTATGGTCCTGTCTGAGCATATCTTTATCATGTTGATTTACTTTTTGGAATTCAGGGGGGAGTTGTTTCAACCTTTAGTGGTCACACACAATGTGTAGCATTGGTTGCTCGGCCAGAATGTCAGACGATATATTCTGCATCATGGGATCGCTCAATTTGGAGATGGGATGTTTCAACTGGCGAGAACTCCTGGAACATGGTATGGATTATTTACTATTTTGCTCAAATTGTTAAACTTTCTTACAAATTGACCTTTCTGAAAGAATATGGTGACCAACGTAATATGCATATGCATTTTGGGCCGGTGAAAAGTACAATTTCCAACTTGATAGGTAGGTGCAAAATTCACAAGCTAATTTTAAATTCTGTCAAGCTTTAACACTTCCCAAAAGAGTGGGAAAAAAATTCTGTCAAACTTGCAGAGTTTTCATTCTTTCTAATCTAATCATAATTAGTATGAATTTTTCATTGTATTACTGGTCTCATTACACCTTAAATTTTGATCAACAACTCATGCCTAGGAATGTTGTAAAGTTCCGAATTGCTTTGACATTGGAGGTGAGGGCTTTGCCCTTGTTGCTGGTGGTGGTTCTGATCCTGTTTTGAGGGTTTGGGATCCACGAAGACCGGGTTGGTTTACCGCAAGAACCATAGGTTATTTAGACCTATCCTTAACATGTCATGAAACTACATGAGGATTATTTCTGCAGGGTTTCTTGCACCTGTTTACCTATTCTCTTCACACTTGTCTTGGATAACCTGTTGCAGATGGCACAGAAGATCATGGTTCCGTTTAGTTTCAGCTTCTTATGATGGGAAGGTGATGATGCTATGGGATTAAAGCTTATAGAATTTTTTGACAGAATAAGATTCAGGTAGTAGATCTCAAATAATGAGATAAGGTTTCGATGAAGATGATGATGATGACGACGACACAATCTCTTCACTTTGAAGTCAATGAAAGAAGGAATTAAAGCTTTGTTTTCGGCCATGAAGTAAAAACATTTGGGCCATGACTACATTGTACAAGATCAGTTTCCGGGTGACTAACGGATTGTTTTCTTGCATTGGGATCTATCTAAGAAAAGAAAACAATAATTTGTTTTATATGTTCAACATTCTCCTTCTTTTTGGCTTCCTGGTAAGTAAGCCGATAAGGTTAGACCCAAGTGAGTTTGTGGACCGAGCTATGATTGGGCCTAGCTCCACCGTCCAATCCACTTTTCACCAGAAACCTTCTTTCAGTAGATCATCCAACACGAGTCGACGCTAACCCTCGTTTTCGTTTTCCGATGATGGTCGGACGGAGAGATGTTAGGCAGAAATGGTCGCCCTGGGTGCCGTGGAGTCTTGCCACCCACGCACCGGCGGATGGCAATCAAGCTTGCCCACGTCGTCAAGTCTGGTCTTCTGAAGGTGGCCTCTGTCACCAAAGATGTCCTGAACTTGTACTGCAAAGTGCTCGCGCTTTGGACGTGCCCGTCTGTTGTTCGACGAAATGCCCGAGAGGGATATGCTCTCGTTCTCCACCTTGATCTTTGCCAGCTGCCGGTATGGGGAAAGATTATATCAGTCCTGCTACTTCTTTGCATGAAGCTTGTCTTACATACTTGGCTTCTCTCTTCGTTGGCAAGTCTACACGGAGCGAAGGATATGATCACATGGAGGTGCCCTTCCTGGACGTTGCATTATATGCTGGAAGCGTCCTATGCGCACACAGACTCCCACGGATGTCAAACCAACATGAGAAGGTGGCTAGTAGGACTCGCCTAGGCCGTACCCAGTGCAGCTTTTTAAGTAAGAAGAAGTTATCTTTAGATTTTTATTAAAATTCTGATCCCATTATTTTGAGGAGAGGATGAGGGCCTTTGGGGATCATTCATGAAGTTTTTAGTTTCAATGGCAACCTATATATATATATATATATATATGATTTAAACCATCGTATTATCTCATGAGGGCATTATTTTTGTGGAGGGCAAAAAAAAAAAACTCTAATAAATCCTTACTCATATGAAATGGAACCCGTAGTGGGGCATTCCTCACATGCGCACCTTCATGTGCAAATACCTTCACGGGTTCTCCCCATCCGAGTACGGTTGAGTTTGGAAAGGAGATGAGATTATGATTTTTTTTAATAACATCAAGAGAGAGAATAAATTAATGTCCACCAACTTTTGAGAATTTTGAAAAAAAGTTTATTTTTCTTTTTGTCTCTCTTTAGAGATCACAGTCAAATTTTTGAAGAAGTTGATGTGACTATAAAAACTATAACATCGTTGAAAATATTTTTGGGAGGTGAAAATTTTAAGGTCACAATCCACCACCGATAACCTTTTCAAATGTAGTTAAGGGAGCATTTGATTGAGATGTTGGGGAGAGCTTTTGAGATTTTAATCATTAGAATTTTTGACATCTCTATCATCTCAACCATGGTTTTTAATCATTGGAAGACTCTTTGTGGGAGATAAACATATTAATACTCAAAAAGTTGGTCTCCCATTTCAAAAGTGGATTCTTAAGGTTAGAGAGAGATAGGAACAATAACATGTCTTTTCTCTCAAATTTAAAGACTCATTTTGATGGGATTTTGAAAAGAGAAAGTGGATTCTAATCATCGGAGTGGGATCCACATATTTCACAATCTCTCACACCAAAAATCACATCTTCTCACACATATTCTCAAATGCACCGTACAAATGTTCTGCAGATTTCGAAGTTGGAGAGAGATAGACATGTAAGAGATGACATCTCAAAATCTCAATAATCTTATGGAGAAGAGTTTCTGAGTGAATTTTCATGACATTTGATAATCAATCACCAATTAACCCAGCACCCATTTAAACCCTCCATCTATTATTTTAACTCATTTAAATCTCACTAATATTTTTAATCACTTTAATATTTATTATAATTTATTATTCTCAATGTGACGGCAGGAGGGATAGAGAGGAGAGAGATTTTTTCTATCAAATTTTTTTAATAACTTAATAATTGTATGATACATAAATTTTCTATAGAAGTTACCGTAGACGTCCGATTCAAACATTCACAGGGCTGTCAAAATATAACTATAACTATAACTCTCTATATATATATATATATATATTGATCAAAGTGCGGTCCTTCCACATTAATGAATTCCCCCCCATGACTAATTAAGAAGGCTTTGACCTCCTCCCATCCATCCATCTACTTTCTCTTCTGATCTCGACATGTTGCCATGTTGGTGGTGGGGGCTCCAAACAAACCGTCCCATCGCTGCTGGCGTATCCAACAGCAGCTTCCCGTTTGCTGCCACTTGGCCCAACGCCACAGTCCAGACGAAAGACATCAATCTACAAGAAGATCCCCTGTCCACACCACATGTTCCTGCTCACCGTACACGTGGGGGGATCTTGGGGTCGCATCCGTGGCCCCCCTGGCCCACTTTATCCTTTAGTTTATCCGCTATCTGCCACTGGGATACTCTCATCAGTAGCTGTCTTTGGGGACCCTTTTGGGGACATCAATATCTTCTGTTCGAGGAGGACGTGAGAGAGAGAGAGAGAGAGGGGATTGACGTGTGCATGACGTGAATGGAGATCTTTGATGGGGGAGTCCTTGATGGGGAGAGAGAGAGAGAGAGAGAGAGAGAGAGATGGACAGGACTGCATGACGTGAATGGAGCGGAGATCTTTGATGGGGACGCTGCGAAAAGGGTATGGTGGGAGTGCTGGCTTCTGTTTTTTTCTCCCTTTAAAAATTCTCCGACAGGGGAGTAGTGTCCCCGTTCGTCGACAGGCACAACCCCCAACTGCACAATCTGGAGTCACGCCCCCCCCCCACCACCACCACAACACACGCACACGCACACAAAACTCTATTTTCTTCGTACCCTCTGGCGTCTGCAACTTGGGGTTTATTGTAGTCGCAGATAAAAGAAGGGTGGGGAAAAAACTTTGCCATGGGGCCAACTGTTAGCACTTGATGAGACCTGAAAACCGTGTACTTCTCTGTCCACGGTGAGGCCTCTCTCTCTCTCTCTCTCACACACTTGATGAGAGTGTACTTCTCTGTCCACCATTAGACCCCTCTCTCTCTCTCTCTCTCTCTCTCTCACGCACACACACAGCTCATCGGAGGGGGAATCAACATTTTGGAAGATGGAGCTATAACAGATACTATATATATATATTAGCACTGCACAGAGACTGCTCACTCTCCTCGTAAACTTCCAGGCCGATTTGTTTTCTCACCGCTCTCTCTCGTGCATAAGACTGTTAATCGGGGTCGATTAGCGCACTCGATCTCCCTGAGTCGAGTGTGCTAAATCCACCCGATTAACAAACAGGACCCCAATAACTAAACGCACATCGATCTCAGTCTCAAATGCACGAACTGCTCGCTCTTCTCTTAACCTTCCATTAACGCACTCCTCATTCTCAATTGTGAAACTAGAGAGGGTTAAGCTAAACTTGTGGGGAGTTCACGGGCAACTAACCCACAAGTATGATTTCTCTGGATCGTGCATGGATTCATAGTTTCATATCTACCATGCCCTCTTTTTTAGTTAATGGACATCTAAGGGTACGAGTCGGACGTTGTTGAATTTGAACACAGATATCTCATGTTATGTGTAGACTAGAGTACCTTTTGTGTTAAGTTCTCCGTCGTCAAAAAAAATAATACATACCCGCGATTGAGGTAAAGTCAGGCGGGTCTTTATGATGGCTTACCCTCACAATGCATCCGGATTTCTTCCAGATGCTGGAAGATGTCACCACCTTTAAACTGGTAGTCAGCTCCACCTGCCACCACACGTTTACCATTCCTTGTGCCAAGAAAGCTCGACATGGGAATAATTGATGGAAATTTCTGTCGTGCAGCAGTTCTCGGCTAAAGGGTAGATGATATGTGGCAGTCCATCTCTTGACATAGTTGGTGGCAGGCAGCAGGAAAAGTGTGCCACCGTAGCGAGACCACCGGCTGCTGCCTCTCAAACCTTTCCAATCACTGCAATTCCATTTGATTGAGATCTGATTCATTCAAACCGTGCATGGATAAGATAGTACTGGAAAAAGACTGACACCATGCTTCCACAATTCTGCATTTGATTACCAGCTGCAACATGCGACGACAGAACATCGTCGGAAGCTAATGGTTGTTTGCATCAAACAATAGAACAGTTGGTTTGCGTGTGAACGAGCACCATGCTTCCACAATTCTACATTTGATTACCAGCTGCAACATGCGCCGACAGAACATCGTCGGAAGCTAATGGGTGTTTGCATCAAACAATAGAACACTTGGTTTGCGTGCATGCACACGTGTGTGCATGAGAGAGAGAGGAACAATTGGTTTGCAAGTGAACGAGAGAGACCCGATTATTTGGTATCACGGTGCGATCCCAATCAATGCCGGTCCATCGTGACCTCCGAATCCTTTCTCTCTCTTTCGACCTCTACTTTGATCCGGAGGATCCACGCCGTAGCAGACACCCACCGACTCAAATTTTGCTAAACATGACACGAATCGACCGACTCGGCCGACTCACATCGATAGGGTACGAGTCGGACAAAATATATAGTCAGAGGATACGGGTCAATAAACCATAGTTAGAGGAGAGACTATTGACATTGGGAGGACGAAGAGACAAAGAAAGAACGTGGGGGGGACCAACTACAATTTTCTTTCAATCAAGCTCAGACATGGGACAATCCGAACCAACGGTGGACTAATAAGAAAAGCGCAAGAAAGCAACCCATGTAACAAAGCCCCTCCACCACCCTCTGTGGTCGAGCTTTTTCCCGTGTGCACACGGGTGCAACTATAATAACTGCTTGAGAGAGAGAGAGAGAGAGAGATGTGCACACGGGTGCAACTATAATAACTGCTTGAGAGAGAGAGAGAGAGAGAGAGAGAGAAGGCGCCAAATTCTGCAGCTGTGGCCATGGCAGACGAGCAAATCCCTGTCAGACGTCCCCTCGTCCGGAGACGAGATACCTGTCCTCTCTCTCTCCTTCTACTGTCGTCGCCACGTGCTCCACCACCGTATCCCATCTCGTTAAGACGCCGCATCACCACCTGTCCTTGTCCTTGTCCTCGCTCGCCTGCGGGGGCACACGCTCCCCACTGATGCGGAGATGGCAGAGGTGGTTAAACGTGCGGTCGCGGACGTACGGACAGAGGACCGCTGCTAACGTAACGGGGGGCTTCGCTTCACATGACCACACCCCTTTCCGTCTCTTCTTCTTCTTCTTTTTTTAATCCTTCCTTCGGATGCGGAGTCGACTGCACTGGCCGAACAGGAGCACGCCATGGCAGTGACATCAACCCCCATTTTTGATAAATTAAAGAGAGGGTACCGGATAACGTCAGAAGAGAGAGAGAGAGCCCCGGGAACGGTCCTGTCAGATCTGGAAAGTAATAAGATAAACAACACTCCACTGTGGGGGGTATGGCTGTCGCTTACCGAGAAGAACCAAAATGTAACTTTTCACATCAGTTCACAGGCTTACTGTGCAGGTGGACCCTTGTGATTTTTGGAGCTGCTGGCTTCTGCTTCTTCCCATTTAAGAGAGAGAGAGAGAGGGAGGGAGAAAAAAATGGAACCATGTATCCATATGATTCTTCATGAATATACAGAGGCCTATACTTACTTACTTTCCCCAAGAGAGAGAAACCAAAAAAAAAAGGGACATCAAATGGCATCCACCCCAAAATATGGACACCCATGTAACTTTTTCAAAGTCGCCACAAGTTTTTATCAGCCACCCACCCTCTTCCTTCCCCTCCATCGGCCTTCCACTGTGTTCGAACTGAAATGGCATGGGGAGCAGATAGACGGTGGCAACAAGGGGGAGGACGGAGAGAAAAAAAAATCAAATTAATCAATTGGCTTTTATAGTGAGAGACAGAACACCCCCTCGGGAAGATTTCCGGGCATCGAAATCGCGGTGACATATCTCTGGGGAAATATTTTGCGGGAAGCAGACTCGGAAGCCGACGAGCCCTCGGCTCCCTCGGCCTGACCTCGGCCATGAAACTTGGCAAAGCGGTTGATGATGGAGACCCTCTCCAGGTCCTGGCATTCCACTTTTACGTCCGAAATCGAAGCCCTCTTTTCAAATCTGGAAGATCAAATAAAAACCAAAGACTTCTGTTTTAGATGCATTAATAGTAGAAGAGTAGCAAAATCAGAAAAGGGAATAGGCAAATAATACTGGAAAAGGACGGAAGACTGGAAGACAGGTGGCAATCATTGAAACAGATGAGCTTTCTTTAGGTCCACTAGGAAAGTGCTGATTTACTAGGCCTTTTTGCACGCATCATGTCAGGATAAAGGTGATTGGAATAGTTTAGACCATATCTATTTTTTGCTACAACTGCATATTTGTTGTTGGTGCAAGAGATTTCTTGTGTTTTGTTCTACATAATCATAAAACAACAGTAGCTTCCCACTTCTCCAAAACATTAAAAGCAACAATAATCACAAAAAAGGCCAATATTAGCAAATTTGTCCTCGCAAAGCTAAAGGCTGATGAAATGACTTTACTAATTCAGGAGCAAAATAGATATGCAGGACATTGAGAAACAAACTACAAATATCATTGTGCAGATGCATATTCTCCACTTTCAAGATAAACCTTGAAGAAACCTTAGCGAAACTACACAATTTGGCCAAACAGCACTAAGTGACAATATCTGCATATAAGACTAGTGAAACTGTTTATCCAGGTAGAGAAGCCCTTGTAAACATCTCACCACCACACCAAACACCACTCTCAAGTTACCTTGCTACACACACCATGTTCTTCATTTCACAGCTAGAGACCCTGACATGGAAGTAATAAAATTACCTGTATTTTAACAATTTCTTGTGTCAAATTCTGTTCTTACATGATTTATAAGAAAAATTATATAGGAATATAGATCTTTAACAAAGCTTGCTGACAATAACTTTCTGCTTCCAATATGCCAACAAACAACGCTGGTATCAAAATTAACGTGCAAGTGGCATCAGCCAACCATGAGGCCAACATTAAGCCTTTTGCTTCACTCACCATATTCTTTATTATAAAGACAAAGAGGTGAGAACCTACCCCAAGGGGCGCAATAATTGATATGTGAAGAGTTAAGTTTCCTTATGCGCTATATTAGATGTTCTACAAGTAGATGAATCATATAGAGTTAGTAACCTTCCATTAAATTGTCACATAAAAGCAACTTTTTGCTTCCAGTGCACCGATGATAATAGTCTCCGGTTCAAAAAATAAGCAGCCTCAATCCAGCACAAGGACAATTAATAAGAAGCCTTTCGCATTCATTTTCCTTTCCCTGAGGAAAGAGGATGAAAAAAACAGCCAAACTAAGTCTTAAAAGGAAACCCAGCAACACTTTTAAAACATTTTTAAAAATGTGCACCCAAACAACAAAATCTCTAGCTAACACCATATGGTACTCAATGACAAAATTCAAGACCAAGAATCTAATTGTGGAAGGGGGGAAAGAGAGAGAATAAAACAAAAGCTGTCAAAAGCATGCATCAAATGGCACATGATTATGGATTCTTTTAGACACAATCACATATCATTCACCACATTAACACAAAATATGCCATGACACATTGACGTTAGGAAATTCGATTAATTGAGGCCAGAATCGCAATGGTCATGCATGCACAACAAAATCAAATGACTGTATTGCAAGGAAAAACACTCCTGACCCATAAGTACAGATCGATCAGAGTTATGAGAAGCGTTGACTCTAAAGAGACATCTTATTTAGAAGATGTCAAAAATCTTCTCCAGGAGAAGGAAAGGAATGATCATATCATCTAATTAATTAATATTTGACAACAGATTCTGATTTAAAGACTGCGCCAAATTTAATGTAAAAACTAAAAAATGCACGCGCTCCTTATTATAAAGTAATGCTAATGATATGCTGATTATTACAAATTAACACAGAAAGTATACTCAAAGAACATATAAAACCTACATCAAATCATATCCATGTCTGTGCTTAGTTTGAGTGATAAGGTGGAGGCCTCTCCCTGAATTACAGTAAAAGGAAAAGAAAAAAAGAAAGAACGAAGACCAAAACACTTCAGGTTGAAATGAAAACTAATATACTAACACTGAGGCATTTCTCTAGCGGGAGGGTGATAGTGCAAGATTTACTTCCATGGAGTATGAAAAGATAGAAACCAAACAAGAAACTTTGAGACATATTGTCCATGATCAGGTACTAAAGAACGCATGAACTTCCATTCATTTATACAAGTATATGAAAAAAAGTCAGCTCAAGTGTGCTCTCCTACATCATAGCACTTTGTTCACATCAATAATAATGTCATACATTATACACGATATATCCAAGGGGAAAGCAGTATTCATGGAAATGCATAAGACCTATAATCATCATCATCATCAGAGCCTTATCCCGTTATTTGGGGTCGGCTACATGAATCCTATTTCATCAAAGATTTTTATCAAGTGCTATATTCATATTTAAACTCAAGAAACCAATGTCCTTTCTAATGACATCACACCATCTCATTTTAGGCCTTCCCCGAGCTCTTTTACTAGCATCCACTAAGATTTGGTCACATCTTTTAACTGGCGCTGAGTTAGGGCGACGGTGCACATGTCCAAATTGCCTGAGTCTATTTTCCCTCATTTTACCATCAATAAGATCTATAAAGACATAAACAAGTGCAAATCATGCAAGAAAAAAAAAGAAAGGTGGTTCAAATGGGACACATTAAAATATCTTTCAGCTTCTTCCAGGGGTAATTCCAGGTTTTATCTAGAAAACCCAGAGGTTGCAATATAGAGTCAATTTATCTCTGTCTCTGAAATTAACTGCAAAATAGGATAACAAAAGATGCAATTTTCATGAATGTCCAATATGCTTCAGCTGAGCAAAGCTCGTACCTGGATAAATCACTTTCCAACTTACTCGCCCTTCCAATAAAGCCTTCCACAACTTTTGAGAAAAACTGATCTCCAACCATTTCAGATGTTTTTAGCCTCTCAGATGTCCTGGATATATCAAAATAGAAGTTGAATTATAGAGAAAAAAAAATATTGGAAGATCAACAACAGGTGACTTTGCACCTAGAAATACATCTGTAAATGAAAAACAAACACAAGATGAGATTATCTAGTTATTAGCATGAAATTCAATGCATATCCTTGAAACATAAAAGTCAGGGTTGAAGACTTACGAAGTTCTGTTGTCTGAAGGAATAATAGGACCACTTCTTAGGCAAGAAACTCCACTGCATGCATCTCCCAAAGCCAGCTTTGCAACAAGATATGTCACACTGTCAAATTGTGAAGTAGCATCTGCAGAAAGGACTTTTGTTGGTACAGCAGGAAGTAGCTGCTGCATTAACTGAGTTGTCAACAAAAGCCTTCTTTGTGCTCGAGGCACTGACAGTCTATCCTCACTTGTTTCAGCTTCATCTTCAACCTGAAGATACAATCATCCTCTTAATCCTATACAGCATCTTGCAAAGAGGCTACTGGGAAGGGAATGAAAAATAGCATGATTTGAAATTAACCACAAACAGACCTTCTCTACCAATCTATTTGCAGCATGTGCCCAGTTGAGTTCTGCCATGCTGTTAACAACAGAAACTTTAGAAGTCGAAATAAAATTTGAAAAACCAACGATGAACCTACGTTTAGTTAACAATGTCTAACGAGTGCTTCAATAGCTAAAATAAACCAAAAGCATAAGCATACAGTGCAGTTTTCTTCTATCTTAATAAAGATCACCTGACACTTCGCAACATCTCAGATCCTTGCATGATCTCCTTGTGCCATGGTAAAAGCTCAGAGGTTGCAGTTTTACGCTTCTTTGGTCTTTGGATCAAATTATGGTCAACAGCCTCTGGTGGAGCATAATGGAGGGGCGCAGGCTCATTGGCAGCAGCAGTAGCTGAACTGCTTTGCCAGATAGGTTCAACCTGAACAGGATCATTTCTTTTCTCTGCAGTAGGCACATCTCTGCTTTCAGAAACCTTTGAGAAGTACTGCTGGGCAATGGATTTTGCAGTCTTCTGTGGCCCACCTAATCCACTGTACATGGATAAAGTATGTTCATTGGTAAAGTTTCCATATTGTCCAAACCATGATGGTGCCATCTGTGGATCAATCCGCAAAGGAGTTCCTCCTATTGAAGATGCTGTAGAAGTAATGCCAATTGGATGAGGATGATTTTGGACATCATTATGCCTGGGACCAGTCAAAACCTGAGAATGTACCTCTTTTCCAGCAAGTTGGGAACTTTTGACAATGTTCTGGTCCACATTTGCTTCTGATGAAAAGCAAAGCATTTTGGCATCTGATGGGAATGAACTTTGATTGCCGGTTACATTCAATTCCTTGTCTGCGGGGACTCTGATTACTGTGTTGTATCCATAAATATATGTTTGGGGTGTTTTCCCACTTATCTGTTGAGCACCAATGCCAGAATCTGCCCCTTTGGTTCTCTTACCAAGTCGTTTACTTGGATCTGTCTCTATAGCCTTCATTGCCTGCACTTGTTGCAGAAGAGAGTAATTTGGATGTTGAACATCAAATGATTTCGAACTATGACCTGAGGAACCAATATCGCGGGTAGACGAGGCAACATTCAACAGAGAAGCATGACCTGCTCGCTTATCAAGGGACAATCCTTGCTCATGCTTTACCCTACCAATTTCTTTCTGATGTAACCGTACCAAGGATGGAATAATTGCAGAAGAATTTCCAACAGCAGTATGTTTTGACAGGGATTCTGGCACTTGCAGAGCACCAGATATATGTGAAGCAACATCTACCTTCTCTTGTGGAATTTGTCGCACAGAGTTATCTTTGCCTGTTTGTTCTTCCCCATAGGTAGGTTGGTGGGAATTAATTGAACAAGAAGCAGTACTTTGTTCTTGTTTAATCCCTTGATCTTCAGCCTTTTGGGAGCTGGGAGATGGAGATATATTTGGGTTTACCTTGGCAGATAGGTTCCCAGATAAATGTTGCTGAGCTGATACATTTGTCCACACATTGTGCAACATTGCTGAAAAGGCCCCCTGCTGTGTCATGCGTTGTGAAACTGATGGTACCCCTGGCCCAGAAAACTGACCTGAGTTTCTTGGATGGGAACTGGTGGTGGTCATAAGACGAGCTTGACCCATATCATTAGAGAATGGTTGTGACCCTACAGGCAAACGGCCATCTAGAGAACCAAGACTGAAAGGTGCAACCCGACCAGCTGCACCAGGGAATAATGGCCGACCAGTTTGATTGGTAGCTGCTTCATCATGCATATCTCCAGTCTGCGAGTCATTGGACTGTCTAGTGTGTAAAGGATCTCTATTGTGTGCATCTAGGTCAAGCTGATCACCAGAAGATACATTTATGAAATGATCTGTTGCTAAATGTCCACTGGCACCAGAGACTTGTTGCTGTTGTTGTTGCAATTCACGTCTAGTGGAAGGTGAACTAGAATCAGCTATCGCTGTGGAGTTTGTCTGAATGCTTGATTGAGAGGTTTCCTTGTGTAGCTGTCCAGATAAGCTAGATATGTAATACCAATTTTCTCTCTGAGATACTTCTTGCATTGTGGGCAGAGGTCGAAGTGAAGCAGACGTAGTTGGACGTGTCTGACTTTTCTCTTCCTCCATCTCTGAATCAAATTGACTTGAATTGTGATCAAGAAGAGCCTTAGAAGACAAAGCACAGTTTAAAACTTGTTGATGCTGTGACGGCAGGGTATTCTGTGATGGCAGAGCCAAATGTAAACCAATCCCTTGTAAAGCAGAAGAATGTTGTAAATTAGAAGGCATATCAGAAGCAGCTACATCAGGTCTCTCAGATATCATATTATTAGAAAAACCAAAACTTGAAATAGTGCCGCTATCCCTTGATTGGTCCACCTTGTGAAGAAGTTCAAGCATGTTTTGACTGCAAAGACCAAATAACCGTAAATACAACAGTTTGAACTTCATCACACAAAACCCTAACATATAGTTAAAAATGTAGATGATAAAATCAGAGAAACAAGATGCAGAAAAAGAAAAGTCGTAAGAAACCATATATTCAAAAAACACACAACAGCAAAAACCCAATATGTCACCTTGTTTGGCCACTCCTGTTTTGTGCAAAAAATGCTGCAGATTCATCAAATGAAGCAGGGACATTTGAGACATGACTGAAAATGGTTCCTCTACCATGCAGCTCTTCTGCTCCCTTCACATGTCTTTGTGAATCAAGTAAGTGTTGCTGAAAGGGAAAAGTAACGGCCATCACCTTCTACTTAACTATAAATATTGGGGAAATTATAAACATGGACAAAGCATGCTATTCCCATGGTGAAAGAACAATGCAACAACTACCAGATTAAAAAGCTTAACAACTCACCTTGTCAGTATCCCCTATGCTGTTTGATGCAGCCTGGCCAGCAAACTGAGCTCGTCCAACATATCCAGATTCCTGAGTTTTAAATCCATGAGGCACCATCCTGGATTGTCCTCGTGGATAGAAATTCTGTTTTGAGGTTTCAGCTTCCACATTAACCCCCAAATTCCCCATGGGATGAAAGTGAAATCTCTGAGGCCCTGAATTTTTTCGAACAGGATGACCTGATGCCCTTTGTTCGCCACTAGCAGAAGGATGGGATTCACTTCCAGTAAGTAAGGAATCTTTTCCCCTCCCAAAATGCTGGGAGTCAATAGGCTGGCCAGCATGTGAATTTATAGAGATGTAGCCATCATCAGATATCCCTTTCTGGATGCTGTTCTCCTTTTTCCTCTCATGAGCTTCATCAGATGCCTTACTGGAGATGAAAGATGATTCCCATACTTGAGGACCATTGTTTGCCTCGTACTGGTATTTCCCCACACCCTCATTTCCCTTCAAAGAAGAATCTGCTGATATATGCTGACCATAATCAGACTTATGTCTTGCAAGCAATTGTTGATTCTCATCCTGACTTAGTTTTGAATTGTTTGAATTTATCCCAGAAAAGCTTCCCATATGAAGATCCCCAGTTTGTACCTGAGGGCTGTCAATCCCAGATTTTCCTGCACAAAATCCACCAATAGAATGAGGGAAAGAAGCAGACTTCTGATTCTCATCAGCTCTCCACATATTTCCATCTTGGTCCCTTTGCATATGTGTGGTTCCTTTAGAACCATTCATCTGGGTCTGCTGCACGGTGCTTTCATGATCATTAACCCTTAATATAGCATCTCCACCTGATTCGTTAACACTCCATCCATTCATCTTACTATGCGTACGGGCACCACTATTGTATGGAGGTATAACTTGTTGATTAGACCAAGTGACCTGCATGCTTTGCTGATTTAAGTTGGCTTCGGTACGTACAGAGCTTACTGGTTGCTCGTAATATTGCCCTGCCCAAGTGTCACCAGAAGTGACTCCAAAATGCATTTGTGCTTGAATACTACCCTCAAGAAACTGGTTATGAAGTTGACCCTTATCAAACTGGCCATTGGCATCTTTAGATGGTTGCTGAAGTGGCTGTTGGGGCACCCCTGCGTGTACTTCATCACCATGATCATATGCAGACTTAAAAGAAGACTGCTGAAACATAGCAGCAGTGCGATCATTTGAACTCACATCTGTCTCATCAAACAAAGGAAAGGGTCTTGAATTCAAAGAAGATGCACTTCGCAAGTTTTCAGCCCAAGTTGTTTGCTGCTTCCCGCTGTCAACAAACACTGTGGGCCGATTCCCAGAAGAGAGTTCCTTTTGCTGAAAGCTCAAGCCACTCCATTCATCGTGTACTCCAGTGTCACCACTAGATGTTTCAGCTACAGCTGACTGCATCAGAGCGCTCCAGCTACCACTCTGTACAGATGGAAATGCACTAATATAATTATTACCCTCATGAGGGTTTCTTTGTGAGCCTCCAGAATCAATGTTGCCACAACCAAATGATGCACCCCAAGGATTACCATCATCTGTGCTGAACAAAAGCTTCTCCTCTGTTGGGTCCAATTTAACGATCCCTCGAGCAGGTTCCACCTGTGGCACGGTTTTCTCTCGTGAGTTTCCTGGCCAATCTGCTCGCTCCTGCCCACCTCGAAATTCCTGAACTTGCATACTTCTTCCTAGGGGACTCAGCTGCTGAAAATTCTCCGGCATAATTCCATTGCTTACATTCTGAACAGGAAGCTGGCCAAAAAAAGGTTTTCCTGGAAATCTCTGGCTAGAAATAGGATTGTCCTGCACACTAATTTGCCCTTGAAATAGGCCCTGGTCACTTTGAAAAGAATTAAAGGTACCTGACTGCATTGGAACTTTCTCAACTTGGTTACCAACAAATTTAGCCATCATATCAGCACCATAATTGTTTACACCTTGAATCTGAGAAAGTTGCTTCAAAGTTCTATTGCTGGAAACAGGTGTACCGTATAAAGACTGGTCAAGTTGTTGTGGAACAAGCGCTGTCGACCGCAATACCGGCCCTTGATCTTGTGATAACATTAGTCCATTTGGAAATCTATGAGCACCTGGAGTCCCCACTTGCTGTGCCCAGTTCATGTTTCCAGCAACAAACATTTGTGAATTGCTTGGCATCCTTGATTCAGGCCCCACATTTTCACTTTGCCATGTGTGGTTAGGCACATCACACATGGGCACACCATTTACCACTGAAGGTAACTGATCAAGAGCTGCCTGTTTTGAAATAGATGAAAATTGGCTTGACGAATTCTGCTGCCATGCTTCTTGATCCAATTGTTGAAGTTGCTGCTGTTTTTGGAGCTCTTGGAGTTGTCTGCACATCAACTGCTGTTGCCACATCTGCATATCATTGTATCCTGATTGTTGCCTTGGCCAAGGTTGTGGCATGCCCTGTTGGCCCTTCATGAGATACAGTTTATGCCTAAGAAAATCAAAATCAGAAGAAGCATCAGCAACTTGAACTTTTTCAGAATCTCTGACAATACAAGTCCTGTACCCAAGAGGACTTCACTGATGTGATTCAAGAGCGGGTAAACCCACAGATGTTAAACTATGCCTATCAGGTATTGTATTTTCTCCCAGATTTTCCATTTTGTTATCTCTAGACTGAAGATCAAAGGAGTTATGCAGAAAGCCATCAAAATTTGACTGCTGAATCCTGCAAAGACATCTTCATAAACTGAAGCAACATTTGAAGAGATCGTCTGCCATTTTCTTCCTCAGAATCTGTCCAAGGCAAATTCAAACAGAAATACTTAAACTGAGAGGTGCAATGATGAATAATTCGAAACTAACTGGAGTACTCTCCCCCCAGCACACAATAAAATAGAAGCCATTAACTTTCTTGCCAAGCCACTGAAGCTTGAATAACTGAATAAGTTGCTTGGAAGTAAATGAATGTAATGAATCAACAAAAATATATATCCAGGGCCAGGGACCAGCTACAATCATATCTAAAGACTGGACAGGATAGACCATTAGGCTAGAAACAAGAATTGGCCCAGTCGGTCCTTAATTGCAGTGGCAGAGAAAAAAAAAGGGGCAAGGAGGTGCCGACCCACCCACCCCCACATAAAAAAAAAAAAAAAATTCCTTATACTAGTATACACATATATTTATAGTAGTATACAATTCTAATCCTTGTAAATTATGTATTCATCATTTAGTCATGAAAATTCTTATTAAAAAATGATGCATATGCATAAATATATGTGTATATACTCTTTCTTCTGCTTAAGCCCTGCTTGAACAAATTCTCTTAACATTTCCTTAACCAGTAAATATATAAATGCAACATGTATATTTGAAATTTTTTCATACTTCACATCAAACAAGTAAATCTTCTCAAACTTTAAGCCGCTTTAGATAACAACTTTCTGGCTCAGCCACAACTTTGTTGCCAGCCCAGACACTACTCTTTGCCGATCTAACATTCATTAGACAGATGGCCTAGTGATAGATTTCTTGTCCAAAGAAATTGTGGACTTTGCTATTAGTTTGTTGGTTGGCCAAGTATAGAGATGGGAATCCAGATCCTATCCTTTCTTCAGAAATGGCAAAAAGAATGTTCAAAAGGATTGCACGTCAGTAAGTTTCCTTTAGCACTGAAACAACAACAGAGTGATATCTGCATTTGTTTTTCTTCTAAACATCCAATTGCCTGGCCCTCAACCAAAAAGGGAGGGGTGGAGAGAGAGAGAGAGAGAGAGAGAGAGAGAGAGAGAACAAATATTGTTCGAACATCTCCTAATGCTACATGTTCAATACTCACAAGTTCTATCTGCAGCTGGAAAACCACAACACGTGAATGCCTAACTAATTGAAATAAACAGTATTAAGGATTAACTTTGACAAAGCTGATAGTTGCAGAAACACAGACTCATTCAACATAATATCTGTTCCTCACTTATTCAAGAGGAATGCCCGCAGGACTTCACAAATCATTACATTTGCATTGCTTATTTTTTAAAAAAATATACCATATTAGAAAAACACAATCTCAATTATAATTCTGCTTAATAAACCTCTGGGTAGATTTTATAACACCCGTAACAGACATGTGAGCTCTTTAAGGTATGAAATTATGAATACAGTAGTTCTGTCATGTAAACTAAACTCCTGATAGTTACCAACAAAATGGGTTGATTGGATTCGATAGAGACATAATTATGACATAGTAGGCAGGCTTGTTAGTCAAGTACCAAAAAATTAGAAGATTTCCAAAATCACATTTCACGTGTACCTTATCAAACTGATGTGAGGGTTTCAGCCAAAAGCTCCACAAGTGAATGCAGACGCATCAATGAGAAGGATAGATTTTATCTTTCCAGGGGGTATCAGAAAATGAACCTATGTGGCAAGAATATGCATGAAATGTTTTTAACCCCAACCCCAACAACAAAACAGAAAAAATAAAAACAGAAGAAAAGATATAGTGAGGGATGGGCTGCAGGTCCTCTCCCCTTTCCGGAATTTACCTAGCCCAAGCCAGGTTGTCATGCCAAAAAGAACAGAAAGCAAACAAATGATATGCGGATGAAGCAGACACTTGCAGAAGTTCTCGTTTTTCATCGTGTGGCTCATTCCAAAATCAAAACCTTATGTTGCATTTACATTACATGAAAGATGATGCACTCAGGAGGATGGAAAATAATGCATCACATTATACTTGCAAACAAAGTACTACCACTGGACAACACCAAAAAGATCCAAGAAGTGCCATTTACAGTGTGGTTGTAAATACGTTATGGACTCGATGAAATTGGCACCCAACATTTCCCCTCCTTCCAAACTAAGAATAAAAGTTCATAAAACTAACTTCTTCACCTCCTTAGCTGACAATTCTGTGAGTTGCTACCAAACAAGAGGTCCCCGTACAAAATGCAGTCCTCAGCAGTCATGTCTGGTTCCCATTCACCTCCTGAATCTCAGGTTTCTCCAACCACCCTTGATAGACATCAAAGTCTTTTCCAGCACATGCCCATTATGGACAATTGCAAAAGTACTGTATTTAAGGTGAAAAAACTTGCTTTATCTTCTGGTTTCAAATGCATCAGAAAACAAGTGGAAGATAAATTACTAATGTGATAGAGTCACCATAAATCCAAGGTGTGACTAGGAATGAGGGGAAGTTATAAGTAGCCTGGTTATGGGAATTCCTCAAGACAAAGAGGAAACAGGTTCTTGTGAACACGTTAACAGTAACTGTGGGGAAGGAGGATTCCGCTGAGGAAGCCTGTCACAGAGCTACAGATTTACAAATCGCAACTAGGAAATGAAAAAGTAATGCATTTCATGGCACCCACGGACGCGTTTCCACCACAGTTTGCAAACACATCGGGCAGACCCATAACCAAAACATCTCTACTTTCTCTCTCTTACTCGAGATCAAGCTACAAAGGGAACTTCCCAAATGAAAACACCGCCCATAAAGCGACTCACCACTCGAGCCCCAGGATACCCTATAAAAGAGCCCAAAATGCAAGAAAACACCCAACAAATGCGCATCTCCACAAGAATTACCAGAACCCACTCCAAACGGGGCGAATTCCCGATCGCCGGACCTAATTGCCCCCCGCAACCCCACCCAGATCGGAAGTCCGGCAAGGAAGCAGACCCATCAAAACCAAAAACAACCACAATCCCACCCCACAAACGCCCCAGAACCGAACGGACGTGTACCCCCGGAGGGCAGAATTGGCAACTCTGCGGAGCTCGAGAAGGAACCGCTACTTACTCGGATTGGCAAAAAAAAATCTCCTCCCCAAATGGCGCGATCGGCGGCGATTAGGGCTAGGGTTCCGCCCCCCCGCCCGCGCAGCTGCAGCTGCTCCCGACTTGCTCTTAGGTTTAGGGTTTCCAGAGGCAAGCACCAGAGGGGAAGAAGTACTCCTGGAGCTCCCTCCCTTCCTCTCTCTCTCTCTCTCTCTCTCTCTCTCCTGTGTTCTCCCTCCGGAGGAAGAGGTGTTTTCAGACCGTGCTGGGGGGCAAAGATAAAGTGATCGAAATAGTGCGAAAATTTCAACGAAGAAATCCCGGCTCGGACCCGAGCCTGAGGCAGGGGGTTTCGAGGCTGGGCAGGCTCGGATCCGAGCCACAGCCTAACAAAACGACGGTGGAAGAATTATAAAAATGCTTCTGGAAAATTGGAAATCTCGGAGAGGTGATCTCGGCCGTCCATCTCGTGTTTCCTAAAAGAGGACGCCGAAGTATTTCTCCCGGCTCCTCAGGCCATTGGTGGAGAGACTGGCCGGTGTTCTCACCGCAAGATGATCAGCCCGGGGGGATCTCGGCCGTCCGCCTGCATCGTGACGTTGTGGGCCAGAGTGCTCTTCGTGTACAGTGCCCTACGGGGTCCATGATCGGAAACAGCGGTAAAATCACTCGCGTGGGACTGGACACCGGTTTTGTGAATAAAGGCTCTAAACGAAGGGGCTGCTTTAGAAATAAAGAGAAGGTGGGCGCCGTTGGGTTGGAACGGTTGGCGAATGGTGCCCTAAAACCTACTTATCCCTCGGTTAAACCTACTTATCCCTGGGTTAAGTGCGAAACAAAGTAAAATGAGATAAGTTGGGACTAAAACTACTTATCCCTGGGATAGAATACAACGATATTTTCATAAATATAAGAGGGTACATTTTTTTTGAGAATATAGATTCATGGTGGACACTTAGGCCCTCTTTGTTTGGAGGGTAGGTTAAAGAGAATAACTTAACCAAGGTTTGAGTATTCTAAAAAGTAGATCATTTTACTTTGATTGAAAAATAAGAATTATCTTGAGAATTGAAAAAAAATTAAACTTGTCCTTGTTCTAGTTTTTTGGTGGAACAAGTAATCATAATCAGAATAACAGCCTATCCCATGGAATATCATGTATGAGTAATCAAATAGATTAGGTTAACTTTTAATGATTTATCCCGGTTTATCCAACCTTATCCCCCAAACAAAGAGGGCCTTAAGAGTTAGGTGTTCTTGCCCCGAGGTTGACTAAAGTTGACTTGGGTTGACTCGATCAAATGAGTCAATTGGACCAATGTTTTAAAATTTGATTTAGATGGGCCGATTCCATTGATTGACTCGTAACCTGATTTTAAAACTAGATTAAAATCTTACGTAGATCGACGAAAGTATAAAATTTGATCAAATGAGTTGACTCGTGACTCGATCTTAAAATCAGGTTAAAATTCTATCGAGAGTGACGAAGATTTAATACACGATCAAACTCGTTTTACCCGTCTCAACTCAATTAACTCGACAAAAACAATATGGCCCAACTGGTTCGACACTTATTTCATATTTTTTAAATTTAAATTATTTATTTAGATTTTAATTTAATATATCATTAAATATAAATGATGAAGACTTATCCTTAAAATTAAATCCCTTAGGATAATATTAGCACAAGTTTTAGACGTTGAAAAAAATTCCGAATTCTAAGTTTTTCCTCCCTACGTGGAGAAAGCATAAGAGTATAAGATTAAATTGGGTGATCTCATGTTATCTCACGAGACAATTTGCATTCCACAAAAAGAGTAATAAAAATCATAGAGTGCAGGCAAATCATTTAATGTAATTATTTTTATTTTAGCAATATATGTTACAACATATTTATCATATCTCTAAGTTACTAAACATATATTAAAATTTGACATATAGATAATACTGATGTGAGTCGTTTAAGTATTACGGGTCAAGGATCCACCCAAACAGTTAAACAATTAACCTATGACTTACTGACTATCTGTGTCAAGATTCGAGTCAAAATTTAAAATATTAAATCAAATTTTTTAAATGAGTCAGATCGACTTGTATCGTATCTGACCTATGGTGATACAATACAAATCGCGGGCCCACATCCATTCAATACAAGTTGACCAACCATGCTTCAAGGATCATCACAATTGACTTTTCTCTTATATACTTTAGGGTGTCCTTGTTTTTGTTACCATTGTATCTCATTTATTTAGAATTGGTAGCTAGATTTTGTTTTTCGTTGTCATTCTACTCGATGTCATATTTGGAGTTAAAATGAAGGTAAATTATTATCCCCTTTTGCTACGTGGGAATATCTTAGTTTGGATTGATTACGAGTCCTTTTTATCATTTTATGTTCTTAATTCGATCACACTTCCTAAATGATATTTGTAGAGGGGGAAGCCCATTAAGGACTACGTCTATCTCGTTAAGTCAGCCTAACTCATTCAAGAGCACAAAGGGGGACCAAATTGTGCCGTCAAATCATGACATGTTTTACATATCAGAGTGCTCCTCCCCTAGATCTAGGGACGGGAGGAAGGCCCATGGGATAAGAGGCCACGGAGACCCCCCGCTTTACAAGAGGGTTCCTTGGATATTGCATACCTAGAGGAGGCCACGGAGACCCCCGTTTTATAACCGGGGAAGCACGTCGGGAGCGATGATGTTATGAACCTCAAAAGGCAGCACGGAGCGACGCAGTTGTCAGAGTAATAAGAGTTGAGCAAGTAGATGGCGACGGATCACCGTATCATGCAAGGCGTCGATGATGTCGGCCAGTCACGATGATGTTTTGAATACTCAAAACTAAGCAAGAGTTACGAGTTTGGCAAGATAAAGACCACGTGATCAGAATCGGTGCTGTAAACACGTCAAAATTAACTTTATATTTTGATTCAGTCGTTGTAATAATTATACTCTCTTTTGTTTCATCTTGGTACGCTAAAGCATGGTTTGCCGACCCGGTGCGTCTCACACCGACTCGCACGACCCGACCCGACCCAGGCCGGGACCGAGTCGGCCGGACCGTGGGTCGCCACCGGGTCAGTCTATTATTTTAATATTATATTATATGATATTTTATATATAATGTGTATTTTTTTATTTTATTTTATTATTTTATATATTATATATATATATATATATATATATATATATAATGGTGTTTTAGAACGAGACGAATAGACCCGACCCGACCCAGGCCGAGACCGGGT
Organism: Amorphophallus konjac; assembly: GCA_022559845.1. Classification (NCBI taxonomy): domain Eukaryota; kingdom Viridiplantae; phylum Streptophyta; class Magnoliopsida; order Alismatales; family Araceae; genus Amorphophallus; species Amorphophallus konjac. The sequence continues at coordinate 2,588,403 of CM040119.1, forward strand.
CGGCCGAGTCGACCGGGCCGGCAAATCATGCGCTAAAGTCGTATTGCATATATTTGAAAAAAAATATTTTTATGATATGTTAGAAGAAACATGGCTCAGGCACTTTACAAATATGACATTTAGGAGTCGTCCTCGTTCTAGATATTTTTAGTAAAATTGTCTCTATTGGACATTTTGAATATTCTTGAAATCTTTTTAATAATTTTCCCAGTGTTTAAAGAAAGACAAGACAAGACCTTCGCATCCCCATTTTTTTGTTGGATTTAAGACGATTTAAATTCCACCACATCTGGTTCCAAACCTAAAGATAAAAGGGGTCTTCAATATTTCGTAGAAATGACGTCAGTTCACGTCTGACTGACGACATCTCGAAATCTATAAGGGCCTCTTTATTATTAGAATGGATTTTTTGTAGGATAATCCACTCTCGGGCAGCGTATTCGACCGCTGGAGGTAGAATAGGAAAACCCAAAGTTTCTTTCATATTTTACTTATTCTACTCTCTTAACCCTGATGCTATCCAAGTGGAAAAACGATGGGACCGACGAAACCGGGGGGCAACCGGCGAATTTGCCTGTCCGATTTCACCTATCCTGTTAACAAAGTGAACTTAACGTTACAAATTATAGTAGGGGTCAGATTCTCTCACTGTAGTTGCAAACTAGGTGAGCAACGGCGGTATACATACGTACATGTATATACAAAATGATGGTATATGGATGGATAGGAAAAATGTTGTGACCCATTATCCTTAAAGAATCGAAAGTCCACTAAGGTGTGCTCGGCCTAACAAGTGACAGCCTAATTCATGATGTCTGGTCCACTTACGAAAGGTCTAAGTGTTAAGGACTTAAGGAGTGCCATTCAGCCCCGGCTCAGACGACCGTGCGGAGGACTCTCTTCAAGCTCGGGGGGAACCCGCCGACCCGAGCTACCAGGAAGTTGCTGAGCGAATCTGCTCGGAAGGGCATTGAAGGTCGATCTGTGCATAGCAATCTTGGCCCTCCGAAGTAGATAACCCTTATCCAGAGGTGGATAGACCCACAATAGGGGTCCCCTCTTAGCTCGGGGAAAGCTAATCTAGGTCATGTACTTATTCGATCAACCTAAAGGCGAAACTCTCGCGGAACCATGAAAACAGAGAAGACATAGGGGATAAGAGAAGAGCAAAAGTCCTATAACGATACGAATACATACTGGAGGACGCAATACCTCCACTCAACGACTCCCCCGTGATCTCTGCAGAACCAAAGAGAGAGTTCGCGCCTATTTAATCTCAGGAATTTCCCTCCGAAGAAGGTATGTTCTAAACTCAGCCCCTCAATTGATGAAGAATGATCTCGTACTCCCGAATTACCTTATTTTCTCCTGCTCCTTGTTCTTACTCACATTTGACTTATGCATCAAAGAGTTTTACCTGAGATTCTAACCCCATATCTCCTGATCTTTGATTTTCTCTTACAGACTTACTCTTGAGGTGAATTGAAATAATTTTACCGATGAATTCATTTTCTCAAATCCAACGATCTACTATATGGTACGGGATCTCACCTGTTCCTTGCACACACATCGTTAGTCGGTCAATATCTAATCCATGATGTAAAGTATTTGAAGTGTCGTTGTAGCCGTTAGCTTCATTTGACTTCGGTTAACTCCACCGCCGAGGTGGATATCATTTATTTTATGGGGCTTTTAGTTTTTAACCCTTATAATCATTCATATTTATAGATTAGTCTCTATATAACTCCTTAAAACCTGAGGTTATTAAACAAAACGTCCCATCTCTAGATTGGTTCAATCTAAATATTTATTTATAAATCCTCACAGTTACACGTTCATTTGTTAAACATCATTTTTGAATTTTTTTTCATAAATACATGATGGCCTTTTTCATAATGATGACCGATCTAGATTTTTTTTTAAGCACTCACAGTCACAAATTTATTTGTTAAACATCATTTTAAATTTTTTTTGTAAATATATGAGGGACTTTTTCGTAATGACACGAGAAGTTTTACTAAATGACTCCATATTTTAAGGAGTTTTAAAACATCTCTACACTGAAGGGGCTAATATGTAAATATGTAGAATCGTCCGAGACTCAAATCTTCGTACCCAATGAGCAAGGCAATGGTCGATGAGGAGCGTGTGATCGTGCACGTGACCGAGGATCTAGCACGTGCAAGGGGGAGCCTGTTGATATGGAAACGCATAGAAAACACCTTTGAAAATGACCTTCAAACACAGGGGATGTAGCTCAAATGGTAGAGCGCTCGCTTTGCATGCGAGAGGCACGGGGTTCGATCCCCCGCATCTCCATTTTTTTAAAATAGATTTTTTGGTTTTCCAAAATCCAATTTCCCAGGAATCTTTTCGCAAATCGGCCTGAGGAGACCTCCCATTTTTTTGAGGGCGCCAAGCCGTGCGTGCCCCTCAGATGCCGCCTCGCAAACTCACCCCCCTCCCCCGCTTCACCTTCCTCCGCCGCCACCACCACCACCTCGCGAGCACCTCCCTCCCCCACCCCGCCTCCCCCTCCGGCGCCGTTGACCCCTCCACCCTCCTCCGCCTCTGCACCGTCCTCCACCAGCAGCAGCACGCCCCCGACGCACGTCTCCACGACCGCCTCCGCGCCGTCGGCTTCCACCTCTCCCACGAGCTCTTCCTGCAGGTCTGCAACCGCTTCCCCTGCTCGTGGCGCCCCGTCCTCCGCCTCTTCCGCTATGCCGAGCACTGCGGCGGCTCCTCCTCCTCCTTCGCCCTTACCTCCGTCGCCGTCAACAAGATGGTCGGCGTCTTCGGCAGGGCCAAGAACATCGAGCTCCTCTGGGACTTCCTCCGGGAGGCATCCTCCAGCCCCGGGCTGGTGAACGCCCGCACGCTGCGGCTGGCCGCGCGGGCCTTCGCCGAGGGTAGGCAGATCAAGAAGTGCGTCGCCGCGTTCCAGCTGCTTGGATCCCAGGACGGGTCCCTCTGCACGGTGGGTTCGCTCAACGCGGTCGTCGCTGAGCTCTGCTCCCGCCGGCTGGTGGACGAGGCCAAGGACGTCGTCACCAAGCTGAAGGGCTCGATCGCGCCCGACGGCACCACGTACAGCCTCCTCGTCGTCGGGTTCTGCCGGGCGGGGGACCTGGTGCGCGCGTCCAAGGTGTGGAATGCGATGGCGGATGGGGGGTTTGAGCCGGAGGTGGGTGCCTACGACGAGATGATCACGACGTTCTTCAAGAACAACAGGGGTGCGGAGGCCATGGAGATGTTCGGGTGCATGAGGAGTGGGAGGATGTGCGAGGTGGAGCTGCCGACCTACAGGATCGTGATCGCATGGATGTGCAAAGGGGGGAATGTAGAACGGGCCCTGATGCTGCTGGCTGAGATGGTGAAGAGAGGGGTCGGGGTCGACGGTCCCACTCTGGGAGCTCTGGTGTACGGGCTCCTGTGCAGGGGGAGGGTCAAGGAGGGTTACAGGGCTCTGGAAGGGATGGAAGTGGGCCCCGACATAAGCGTGTACCATGGGCTGATCAAGGGCTTGCTCCGGCTGAGGAGGGCGAGCGAGGCCACCCATGTGTTCAGGGAAATGACCCAGAGAGGGGTCGCCCCGACGATGCACACCTACATCATGCTGCTTCAGGGTCACCTGGGGAAGAGGGGGAGGAAGGCGAGAGATCCGGAGATTAATTTCGAGAGTGTGTTTGTGGGTGGCTTGGTGAAGATGGGGCGGATTCTCGACGCCACCAAGTACGTGGAGAGGACGATCTGGGGCGGGGTGGAGGTGCCCAGGTTCGACTATAACCAGTTCCTGCGCGACTTCTCGAATGAGGAGGGCGTTGTGATGTTTGAGCAGGTGGGTAGGAGGCTAAGGGAGGTAGGGTTAGTGGATTTGGGGGACATCTTCTTGAGTTATGGGGAGAAAATGGCTACCAGAGACAGGAGGAGGAAGAGTTCCTTTTGATTAGGTGGGTATAGTTCGATGTAAATGTAACATGCCAACGAATGAGCTTCCTCTGAGGGAACAATGGTAAGAATCGGAGTCAGCATTGATGAGTATCGTGTAACTTTGCAGTCTATAGGCCAGGAGACTTGAAGCAATTATTCTGTTGCAGCCATTAGGCCCATTGCTAAGGAAGATTATAACAAAAAAGTATTTGCTTTTCTGGTGCTTATGAGAGGATCTCTTTGCCGATTCTGGTTAGTGCTTTGCTTCCTCATCTCCACTCTTTTATTGCTCCCGTAGCAATGCACTTTTTCCAGGGCCTGTTATGTGATGATCCTGATATGTGTTTGGATCCAATTTCTATATATCACCTGTTGCTTTGCAGCATCATAGGGGGGAGGAGGAGAGTGTGCAACATATTTTCATATTTTTCAATTTTGAGCCTTCTCCCATTGTCCTTCCACCAACAAGGCTTATCATCTTAACTCACCCTGATCCCCTGAGTGAAATTGTGGATCAACTTTTTCCCTGTTGAAAGGGTCATCTCTTGTCTTGCCAACTTTTAACTTAAATCCCCTGAGTAATGTAGTTCAAGTCGAGGAAAACATTATAGCCGGTGCTTACTGAAGGAAGCATCTTGCCTTCTAGATACTCACCTTTATTTAATAAAGTGGGTCATCATAGGGTTTACTTCTTGGAATGGTCTTTTGTGATTCGCTAAACTGCCGAAAATGCCAAACATGTGGAATATTTGGAGCAATGGATCTTGGTGGAAAATATTTACCGGTGTTATAGACATGTAAAACCAACACTGAGGGCTATATGGTTCTAGCTTCTTCAAACGTTCAGGCAAGGGAAATGAGGGTGTTTTACTAAAATTACTTTCTGAAAGGCCTATGACTTAGGGCACATTTGAGAATGCACTTAGCTTCTTCATTCTCACAAAAATGTCCTCACCGTACAAATCTCCGACTCATTCAGGATTTGTAATCATTAAAAATCCTTAAATCCTCTTTACACCTGCTTCTCAGGATTCATAATCGGAGTCTACTTTTGTTTCTGTAGTCTCTTTCCTCGGAATTTTCTCCCAACTCAAAAACCTAGGCACGTGTTGAACGTTCGATAAAAATTAAAGATTGTCGGGGATTCCAGCTCAAAAGCCAAGGCTGGGTGCGTTCTCAAACGCCCCCTTAGATGAGTGAAGATTTATGCAGAAAGCGCTTGAATACATAAATTCTTTACAAAGAGGATTCAGTGAGTGAGAAGATGCTCTAAATAGCAAAATTTTCAGTACTACAGGCGAATGGCAAGGCCATGTGGCAGCATGAACACATGAAAAGGAAAGTGGGTCCTAGAATTGGCATGGCAGGCGTTGCACTAGGAGGCTGGCACAATGGGCTGTTAGCTTAGTGGCGAAACATGCTCCTGACAATGGCATCATTTTGCCTGCAATGTCGAGGCCCAGCCACATGAATTGTTCAATTTGTCCATCAATGCTCGATCTGGTGATGTGCATCATCCAGGGCATATTATCATGCTGCATACTTCCTTTGAATTGGGGTTTGAAACCACACTCATTCTCTTTTGGGGGGAAGGAGAATGGGGCGATTCAGGTGAGATCCATTGGATATCTAACTACCTCTTTACTCCTGGGCATTCTGGAAGGTCTGGAGACTGAAGATCCACTCTGCCACTGCTTGAAGGTATACTGTGGAGGCAGAAAATCCACACAGGACCATTGGGGGAAAGGGATCGATCAGAATCCAGAGGAACAGAGGATAGAATATCTACAGTTAACCATGTTGGGTGGCTTTATTCATTTGACTTTTCTTAAAACAGACTAGTTCTGTGCAATGGTTCACTCGTTTGAGTATAATTGATCCTAACAACTCTCACTGAGGGCCTGAGCCTGGCCTTCTTTGCGGTCGACTGACCATATTTTTTGGTTGGGGTGCTGAGCCTCAGCCCTGATGCAAGTCCCATATGAGTCATTTTACACTTCACCATTTGTCATCTTCATGTCCAACTTTGCTTCATCCCTTGTTCAGAGAGTGAGAATTACTAAACTGCTGCCCATACCCATGTTCGTTGAACCACGAAGCTTAGATCTACTTTCAAGCTTAGTATAGTCCCATGTGACCTTTTATACTTATTTTCAGATGGTATTTCCAATTGAATGGAAGCAACGTATGCTTTGCATGTGGTTCATCTCTTAACATCTTACCGGCTCATATACGGCACTGTATTTCAGAAGCATTTCAATCTAGCTGGAGTTATGTGAGAGAACCCACAGATATGTCTGCTCTCTCACGCATTTTCACCGTCCTTCTATATGTTTTAACAAGGTAACAGGACGGTGTGTGTATGCTTGTATACCAGTATTTGATTTCCTGTGTTCACAGCCCTTGCGTGTTGAATCTGACACTTCACTGTCTGACTTCTGGTTCTGTTACTTGTCCCCTTGCATCGTAGGTTGTTTAAGTACAGTTTAATCCACAGCATGACAGATTATTTGTTCTTGAGGGGGTGTTTGACGGGCGGTAAGGATAGGGGAGCGGATGAGAGAGAGAGTGATGGGCCCCGCCTCTCTCTCACACACAATCCCACTAATAGGGGTCAATTAGCGCGCTCGACCCCCCGGGGTTGAGTGTGCTAACCCCACCCGGTTAGCAAACACGTCCTAAGGGCCACTTTGATAAAGGGGTGAGTTAGAGACGGGTAAATCACCTGGGTGGGCCACCCGTTAACTCACCTCGGGTGACTTATTCCACCTTTTTAGTTGGAGTGAAAAAATTCAAGTTTATCTCTAACCGACCCCGGTTAAAATAAGAAGAGACAAATCAAGATTAAGTCATCCCATCTCGAGTAACCCACCTTAATCCGGCTTACCCTTTTATCAAAGTGGCCCTAAGAGTTTTAAAGTACCCACAATTGGATATTGAGATTGACGTGGCTGTCTCGGTGCCTTTTGTCTTTTGTTTTCCTACTTTTAATGTTATATAGATTGCAGTTGCAAGAACATCTTCTCTATTTATCCCTCTTCAAGAATGCAATGCGAACTGACCAGTCAGCCCAGCGAAAATCCTTCTTGCAAATGGGTTCATTAATTGGTCTATTCTGTTATCAGGGTGGCGCCGAGAAAGTTGGTCATCTCAGCTCCCAGTAAAGATGCTCTCAATGTTCGTGGTTGGTGCGAATGAGCACGAGTACACAAGCCTGGCATCCTTGCATAAGTACAAAATGGCAAATTTGAATTCTCTCTCATTTAAATCTTCGTTTTGGTATATACCTTATCGACAGCTAGAGTTTACCATTCAGGTGGCAATTGTTGACATGAGGCTTTAGCGATGTTATTGCTGGTGGAATCGCATAAACTGATTGCAGATCCGAGATGTTCTTCCACTAGTATGGTCAGGTGATTTCCATGGGGATGCTCTCCTGAAAGTTTAGAACTCTTGATGTGTTTAGTGGTAAGGAGCCTCAGTTGAAATGCGTCGCAGCGGTGTTACTGTTGAGCGCTTGTTAAGAAAGGTGACGAAGGATAACGGGGACGCAAAAGCCTGGCACCAGCACAAGGCAACTTACGTCTACTTGGTGACAAGGTTTGACATCGCACTTACTAGACTGTATCAATCGATGACCGATACGATCGATACATGATATACAAGCAATACATTATTCGTATTATTTAATTCTTATTAATATTATTTATTTTATTTTATGACAAATAACTCTTCGTTGGTGGTTTGGTTAAGCAAAGGTTTTTTTCCCAATCCCTTTCATAAATTGAAGCAAAAAAATCATGCAAGAAGGGCGATTCAAACCGTGGTTATCACATTCAAATCACAAATACTTAAACCACTACGTTACAAATGATTTTCTATCATATTATTTTTATCTTAAATATTTATAAAATAATATTTATTTCTTAACACGTATTGATATGGTGCAATACGATATCGTATCACATCGTATTGATGAAATATCGAATCGACAAACTCCACTTAGTAGCACAGATCCGAAGTTACGGACTTGCTTCTGATATCGAAGTGGGAAGGGGGGGGGGGGGTACTTGGCCGAGGAAGACGGGTGTGAGGTAAGATTGTAATGGCCGTCGATGACGTGGAAGGGTAAGTGTTAACAACTCACAGTGGATACTGAAAAATAGCTGACACGGACTGGACGATGAAGATCCATCAGATGCATCCCATCCCATCATATGTATGGGTTATAAGTTATAGGAGGCTGTAAGTGTGCTTACGCTTCTCAGACGAAATAGAACCGTGGAACCTATCCGATGCCACCCTCTCCCAACCAGGAGAATGGGGGCCATCACTGAGGAACTCGGACTGCTGTTACGAGACTATGTAAGGGGAGATCAAATTTTTTTTTTTTTGGGAGAATTACATGTATATCTTTGAAATCTTCTCAAATTATCCCTGTTCCTTTATCTTATTTGCTCTTGAACCTCTGAAATCTCTTAATTCACGTTGTCATGCCCTTTGGGAGTCACGTCTTCGGTTAGCCGCCACCATCTCTCTCTCTTCTATGTGGGTGGTCTCTATATGCGCATGCCCGTTGCCACGAGCATTCTGTGGTCTCTTTGTGACGTCCGTTTCCCTGATGTCCTGTATTCGATCCGGGAACGTTATATCGTACATAAATATTATGAGCTAAAAAATTCACGAGACATTAAAAGTCAAATTATCTATAATTCTAATAAAATAAAATCATATTATTTCTACAAACATAAATACATAAAATTTATATACATCTCTCAATCTGAGAGTCAAAATTTGCATTCATCTTATAAAGGAAAATTATCTACAATGTTCTATATGCGGCGAAATTTAAAATATCTATGGAATCACTCTCTAACCAACTTCTTGTCAGAATCAAAATCATACACTTACTGATATCATGAAAAATAATTAAGTAATGTACGTGAGTCTTAAGACTCACTATGTATTAAAATTAATCACATTTACTGCATATTAATTATTACAAAATTTGACTTATCATAATACTTAACAAGTTCTAAACATAGGACATAAATTCAAGGGGTATATGACATAAATTAAAGAGATGGAATAATGAAACATAATAAATGACAATCATATCAACATATTTTTAGTCATTCAATTCAACTGTTAAACAATTTAACATTACAACCGTCTTGCAAAACAATTTAGTGTATATCCATATTGACTCAATCATGTTAGTCACATATAAAATCCTTACGATCAGTGTCATAATCATATTTATGTGCCTTTAAGATATTAAAGTCAATTACATTCCATTGAATCTTTAATTATATGTAACTTTTTGACAGTAGTCGAACATGCATCTAAATCACAACATAAGAAGTCAATTAGTATTGAGCATCATACGATAGTCACATAGACAGATGATCTACATGCTGGCGAGTGATTGGTCTTTGATCAATTGCATATAAGATCGGGAGTTTCTTACCCCACCATCCATCAGATTATTATCCAATTTAACTTTCAAATTTTCAGTAACTATCTGCTTGTCTTCGGACATTGGACTAAATCCGTAGTGGATGCTTGTTAAGGACTGCCAAGAGTCTCTATTAAGATGGCACCGTCCATGTGATTAATTTCATATAAATCTATTTGTCAACTTTTATCTTAACAACTTTAATTGAACTAAATAAACAAATTGAAGATACACCAACTAAGGTTGATAGTCAATCAGATAAACAATCATATATATTTAGATCACAAATATAATAATTCAACATGTAAATTAAGGGGTCCTAACCATGTTTGACTTCTTTAACACATGCAATTTAGCTTCAGATAGTTTATTCAATCTTTTTAACACATTAATCAAATTTATGAATATCAAAATAATATTAAAACAACAATATACATAAAGAATAACACGTGCTTACTTCATTATGTGTCTACATTTAGGATGAAGTTCTCAATTTGACACTAAAATATCACCCGAGCTTCTATAACGATGACTGCAAAACTTTCCCATGATTCCCACGTGTAGAGATGACCTTCCTACTCTGAACACAATAAAAACGATTCCCTTAAGTAAATTTCCCTTAACAACCTCCTTCAAGTAAAATGAAACATTGTATCTACCTTTTCCTTCCTCTTCTTCCTCTCCTGCTTTCACTCTCATAGCTCTACTGGAAGAACAGAGGGTAATGAGAAAAAGAAAAAGAGTGTGTTTAAATAGGGCATTCTCATTACCTCCATAGTGGGGGAATACTTTAATCAAAATCCCCTACCAACATCCTTCGCCAATTTCTCATGCACTCTTGACACCTATGTCTTCTAGCAACATCGTCCACCTCCACTTGTCATAACACCTTCGTACGCTTGTTGTGACATCTTCATCCATCTTCCACCTACCGTAACACCTTCATCCACATGTTGTGACATCTTCATCCACCTTCCAGTTGTCATGATCCATCTGAACAACTCACAGTCAACCTTCCACACATGTAAAAATGACACTTTTCAAAATTTTATCAAACCTCCACCAATAACACTCTTACCTTGGTTAGCTCAGCCACATCACTTGTAACTCAATTACACCACCCATAACACAGCCACACTACCTATAGCTCAGCCACAACATTTATAATTCAACCATATTACCGATAGCTCAGCCACAATATCTATAGCCCAATCATACTACCTCTATGGTTCAGATTTATGTCACTTAGCTCGAATGGGTCATAACTCGAATAGGTCTTAGCTCGAATGAGTTCGGCCAACAACACTGCCCTTTCGTTATATGGTATTTTTGGCCTTCAAAACAGTAGAATATGAAAAGGTGCTCAACACGAAACTTGTAAATAATTAAATTATCTTTCAATGAACCTAATTTCACCTCATTGGACATTCCTACACAAGGTCATGGCACAAACAAGTGGACTGATCATTTAAATGAATTTACAGCACTAAAAGGCCCAACTAATTAAATGTCCACCTGTTGAGCTCTTATCGGGAAATCTATATGTTTTAAGTTTCCAGAGTCGGGATGTTACAAATCTCTCCCTTAAAAAATTCATCCTCGAAATTAAGCTCTATATATATCTACCAATAATTTGGATATTATCTCCTTGCCAAATCTCAATTCTCCTCCAATACGAGAAACCTCTAAAAATACCTAAGCTCCTAGTCAAATTGACTCCAAAGTACCCCCTTTAATCATAACCGTAAATAATCGCTTTTGCTGCACCACTCTGATCACCCCACCCTAATATGGGGATGACACACTACTCTGGATCTTTGATTAAGTGTCTCTAACCCCCTCCAAAATTCCATTGCACACCTCAAATCTCGATTTGAAATAATAGATACCGACAAACTATGAAATCTTATATGAATGATTTGAATCCTCCAATGACTGGGTTTCTTATACTAACAAAACATAAGTTGACTTTGTCTATCAGCAATCACCCACACAAAATCACCTCTTTCCAATCCTTGACAATCTTATCACAAGAGCTAGAGTGACATACCCTCACTTCCCAAAATTCCACAGTGGAAAGATATCTAAGAATTTCTTAACAACCCCAATGTCAACTATTGATTGCTTGCCACTTTATTCGGGGACAGTACTATACTGGTTAAATAACTTGACATCTATTTCTCAGGTACCTCAGTCTTAATAACTGAAACTTATGTCCTAGATCGATGTCTCACACATTGATAACAAAACATCTACCGAGAGAGCAAGGTTCTGATCTAAGTAATCCATCCTTAAAATGACATTAAGATCATTCATAACTTAAGAGTCACGCACATGTTGACCTATTCCTCTCTTAGATCATCACATTAATACTAGTAATAACATAGTTGGTACTGGCTATCTCTCTGGTGGACGTACTAATGGACCTCTCCTCTGTCATTACAATCTAGGTATCTTTCAATGACTGAACAAATTTCAAAGAAACGAAATATTACGTAGTACTAGATCAAATAAAATTTTAACATACATGTTATTACTAAGAATAATACCTTCAACTAGTGTACCGTCGCCATGGGTATCCTCCCTTGTCAGTACACACATTCTAACTTGAATTCTCTGTTGTTATGATCGTCATTGTCGCTTCTGTCGGCTTGGGCAGTCCTACGCTTTGTCTCACTTGGCCACACAAAAAACACTTGGCCAACATTCCACCAACATTCTCCTCCATGCTGTTTGCTACAATGTTGACAAACTGGCATGCTCCCCTCTCTTGCTGACTGAGAGGTCTCTGAAAGCACCATCTTTTTCCACTTACCCTTCCTCCTAATTGAACTAGGGTTATGCCCTTTTGCCTTCTCAACTTTCTTTCTTCTAAAAACTTTTCATAGTCGGTTTCCATAATGATAGCTGTCCTCAATGCTACTTCCATTGACTGGTGATCAAAAACTACTCTGCTTCTAATATTGTTTCTTAACCCTCTAAAAAACTTCTTTACCCGCGTTGGCTCATCCATGCAAATGCGAGGGACGTACTTCTCTAATTCAGTACATTTGGCTTCTTAATCTACCACCGATAAATCTCCTCAAGTCAAAGATAGAAATTCTGTTCTTTTCTTATCTTTCACATGTTGAGGAATAAACTTTGTACAAAAAACATCAAGAAACTCCTCTCAATTATTATTCGCACCTCTACCTTTGAAAATAGTCTTGAGTGAAGACCTCCACCATCCATCTGCGCGATCCTTAAGCATAATTGTAGCCAACCTAACCTTGTTTTGTTCTGCACACCTAATAATCTTAAAAATCCTCTCAACTTCTCTAGTTGAACCTTCCACAATCTATGGTTGTCTCTCCCACTTAAAAGGAGGATCTATGCTCTCAAAACTTTTCATTGCATTGACTCCTATCGCCTTATCGTGATGTTCTCCTTGAGCGAGAAAAACACACTGTGCTTCTAGAAACTACTCCCCATGCGCCATCTCTGCAACAGCATTCGCTGAGGTCCCATTCAAGGGTGTTGTCTCCTTATGCAAAAGATTCATCATGACCTCATCACTCCCTGCCATCTCTTGCAAAGGAGAATTAACCTGGATTAATATAACTCCAAAAGTTAACTTTGTTTTCTTCGATAGACTCCTAGAGTTGACTTCAAAATCCCAAATAGATGTTGCTAAGTTCTTGTGGTATGGTGTATAATTTCGATGGCTTCAAACCAATCCCAAACCTCACAACTGTGCTCTGATACCATTATCTGTGACACCCCCTTCCCTGATGTCGTGTATCTAGGCTGGGAACGTAACATCATATACAAACGTTGTGAACTAAAAAAATTCACGAGACACTAAAGGGCAAATCACCCATAATTCCAATAAAACACAACTATACCATCCACAAGTATAAACACATAATTACATCACGTACAATATTGTACATCTCTCAATACAAAAGTCAAAATTTACATTCATCCTACAAAGAGAATTTATCCTACCCTGCTCTATATGTAGCAGAATCCAAAATATTCTCGAGATCACTTGCATTGATCTCCTAAAAATTGTTAAGTAACACATATGAGTCTTAAGACTCAGTAGACATTAAATCAATTGCATGCTTACTACATAACAACTTTTACACAACACATGATAACACTTATCACAATCTTTGTAAGTTCTAAACATATGACACACATTCAAGAGATGTAGTAACGAAATAAAATAGAATGGATATCAATCATATTAACAAATATTTTTAGTGATTTAGTTTAATTGTTAAATAATTCAATATTACAGTCGACTTGCAAAACAGTTCAGTGTATATCCATATAGATTCACTCATATCAGTCACATATGCAAACCTTACAGTCAGTCTCATAATCATATTCATGTGTCTTTAACATGTTAAGGACAATTACAGTCCAGCCAATCTTAATTATATGCAATATTATTATAGTAGCCGAACATACATCCCAACCACAACATAAGAGGTCAGTTAGTATCGGGGTGCCACATGATAGGCATATAGACAAATGACCTACGCACTGAGGGCCGATTGGTTTTGATCAATTGCGCAATATCGGAAGCTTCTTATCCCACCATCCACCAAATTATTATCCATTCTGACTTCCAAATTTTCAGTAACTATCCGTTCGTCCTCGGACATTAGGCTTAATCCGTAGTGGACGCTTGTTACGGATCGACAACAGTTCTCCTTAAGATGACACTATTCATATATTTAATTTCATATAAATCTGTTTGCCAATTTTTATCTGAACAATTTTAATTGAACTAAATAATCAAATTGACGATACATCAATTAAGGTTGATGGTCAATCTTAGATCACATGTATAATAATTTAATATGTAAATTATGGATCCTAACCATATATAACTCTTTCGCACATGTATTTTGTTTTCAGATAGTTTATTCAATTTTTAAACACATTAATCAAATTTTTGAATATCTAAATAATATTAAAATAATAATATACAGAAAGAATAGAAACGCTTAGTTCATTACATGCCTACCTTTAGAATTAAATTGTCAAATCGACTCTAAAATATCTCCCAAGCTTCTATAACGATGTCTGCACAACTGTTCGACGGTTCCCGCATATAGAGATGACATCCCTACTCTAAACACAACAAAAACGATTCCCTTAATTAAATTTCCCTGAACAACCTCCTTCAACTAAAATGAAATATCGTTCTTCTTCTTCCTCTCCTATTTTCACTCTCATAGGTCTTATGGAAGAACAAACGGGAAATGAGAGAAAGAGAGAATGTTTAAATAGGCCATTCTCGTTACCGCCATGGTGGGGGAATACTTTAATCAAAATCTCCTCCACCATCAACATCCTTTGCCAATTTCTCATGCACTCTTCACACCTATGCCTTCTAGCACCATCATCCACCTCCACCTATTATAATACCTTCATCCACCTGTTGTGACATCTTCATCCACATTCCACCTACCATGATACATCTAAACAACCCACAACCAACCTTCCACACATGTAAAAATGGCACTTTCGGCAATTCTATCAAACTTCCACCAGTAACACTCTTAGCTCGATTAGCTCAGCCACATCACTTGTAGCTCAAGCACACCACCCATATCTCAGTAACACTACCTAGAGCTCAGCCACAACAATTATACCTCAGCCATATTACATATAACTCAGGCACAACATCTATAGCCCAGCCATACTACCTATAGCTCAACCACAGCATCTATAGTCCAGTCATACTACCTATAGTTCAACCACAACACCACTTAGCTCGATTGAGTCTTAAATTGGATGGGTCTTAGGTCGAATGGGTCATAACTCGAACGGGTCCTAAGTTGGATGGCTCTTTAGCTCGGATAGGTCCTATCTTAGATGGCACTTAACCTGGATTTAGGTCACTTAGCTCGAATATGGGTCACTTAATTCAGATATGTGTCACTAGTCATAGCTCGAATGGGTCTTAACTCGAATAAGTTCGGCCAACAACACTACACTTCCGTTAGATGGTATTTTGGCCTATAAAACAATGGAATCTGAAAAGTGCTTATTACGAAGCTTGTAAATAATTAAAATATTTATTTAATGAACCTAATTTCACCAAATTTGGACATTCCTACAAAAAATTATGGCACAAGTGGACTGATCATTTAAATTAATTTACAACACTAAAGGACTCAACTAACTAAATATGCCGACTTGTTGGGCTCTTATCCGAAAATCTAATATGTTTTGAGTTTTCAGAGTCAAGATGTTGCACTCTCGCAGGTAAACAAGCTCGTGGGGAGTCTCGAAATTGGGGTCCGTCCTCCCTTACACTGCCTAGCATGAGCAAGAAGGGATCCCTACTCAGGTGCTCTTGAGCTCGACACTATAGTAGGCTTAAGTTGACAACTTACATGTGTCACTAGTGACAGCTTCAAGGATCTATCTGGTGATCCTCTCCACACCAAATCCTTGGGTGATGCTAACCCAGATCCTCTTCATGTCGAAAAACAGCACAACACTCTTGCTACTGAAGACGTACTTGGCCAGTGTGATCTTCTCCATCCCCGCCATGCCATAGATGGGTATGTTAGGAAGAGTATCGTGTCTACGAGGCACCCCATTGCCAAGCAGCTAACCCACAATCCTGTCCATGCCTTGGTATCTACCCATGATGTTGGCTTGTCCTGGAAGATGTCGACAATAGCAACCGACACACGCCTCACCGCTTCCCCAATCCTGGGCCGGAGGCTCTCCCAGTCGCTGGTGATTCGCTTCAACCTCCACGATCACCTTTGCCACCTAGTGGCGGAACAGGATGAGCGGGGAAGGCGACGTACCAGGAGCACTTCCTCGTTAGAGTGATGGAGGTGTTATACTGCAACTTCTGGACGTTAAGCCAAGCCTCGACCTTGTTTAGCAAGTCGTCAGCATCAAGGGCCACGACGCAAAGATCGTGTTGCCAAAGCTTCTCGGCATCATTGAGCAGGGCATGGATCTATGCGACAGTCCTCTTCAGCTTGTCGAGCTCCGACTCCACACCTTGTAGTAGAGAAAGCTCTGATTGGAGGAGGGAGGGAGTGAGCTCGATCGCCTTCTCATAGAGCTTCTTGAGCAGGAGATGTTCTCCAAGAACTTGATACAGTCCATGGCGAGCAGAGATGGGGAGAGCACCACTGGACAATGCCGGTGTCACAGATGGTTGTGGGAAGTAGAGGTTCCAGGGGAGAGAGAGAGAGAGAGGGGGGGGGGATAAGTTAGTCATTTGACACCTGTTAACTCATCTGGGGTTAAATACCGTGAGAGGTAAGTGACAATAGGGGCATGACATGCTCATCTTGAAGATTTCAAGGATTTAGGGATAAATACCATAAAGGTAGAGAAATAAAGATAATTTGAGAAGATTTCAAGAGTATATAGATAATTTTCCCATCTTTTTCCCCATAGATGTTATAATAATATACCATCTTTGTAAGCTTGATTTCCAAGATCAGGCTAGTTGGCCAACATTCATCTTGACTTGCAGCCTCTTATTGCAACCCCAACTTCTTTAGTTAATAAATCAGGACTGTGCTCCAATTAAGAAAACTTTGCGGCCTCATCGATTAACTCCATCTTATACCAATACAAAATTTGCAAAAGGTTTCAAGCATAGAAACATTTATATGCACAATCAAATGACTTTGTATGGAACTACACATCGCTCTAAAGAAAAACACATACATAATCAGCCAATAAAAAACTGCCCCCCCAGCTTCTTTAGTTAATAAATTAGGACTATGCTCCAATTAAGAAAAAATTGCGGGCTCGTCAATTAACTCCTCATCTTATACTAATACAAAATTTGCAAAAGGTTTCAAGCTTAAAAAACATTTACATGCATAAGCAAATGACTTTGTATGCAACTACACATCGCTCTAAAAAAACGCATACATAATCAGCCAATAAAAAACTGCCCCCCCTCCCCCGCCCCGCGAAAGATACGCACCTTTTTTTTACTTGTTTTGTGACCTCAACATGAAGAACAGAGAGCTACGTTTTAAATATAACTTCAAGAAAGCTTCACTTTCATTTCCTCTTCAACCAATGCAAATATTTCATCAACCCTGTAAAAGACAGAATCATGGCAAAAAGAATAAGTCAAAATTAACATATACATTACCTTGCAATGAAGGGGGAAAAATCTAAAACAATAAGAGAGTTAAATGTTGCAAAAAAAAGAATCCGCTTCATCAGTAAGTCATGGATAAGTACAAGACACGTTTAGCGGATGATCAAATATATTGGTAAGACAATTGGCTGAATTAATCTCCAAGAGACGGAATATGTTTCAGACGGGTGTGCACAGCATTCCACGGAGAAGTGAACAACTGAACACAGAAATACTATCAAATGAGAATGCAGATTGTTCCCGTGGTCGCCTGTATTAACCCTTCATCCCACTCAATCATAAGTCAACTCTTTGATAATCCTCAATTACACCCTGCCTACAGCCACTTAAAACAGATATAAAGACCCAAAGTAAAGACCGGTGCAGACATCCAATGCCAGCACCCAGACCCCCAAAAGAAGTGATCAGATGATCAGATCCGCTTTCTCAAATGGTCCCACGGAACTGCCAGAACTCCTGGAAGACTATCCGACTCCTACATCATCTCCTTCAATTTGGAGTCTGGCAGAGGGAGCCCCCAGCTTCTTCCTCATCTTACCAATGATGAATAGGCCATTTGTTGAACATGCTTGTGAGGTCCTCCAAAAAATACCGACTGTTGCCGCAAGAGCCTTGAGCTCACTGACTGTAGTTTCCTGAATATCAAAATCATCCAGATGACGTTGAACTTTTCTTCTCACTGCTGAACTGTCGGGCCTTTTTTTAATCTTCTTGAGCTGAGCAGGCGTCAAGCCCAGAATAAAGTCTTGGCCAGCAGAGTCACATCCACAGAAAACTCTCTCTGTCTCTCTCTGTCACGAGAGTCTTGGCCAACAGAGTTACATCCACAGAAAACACACGCTCTCTCATCATTGTGCCCCGGTGAAGATAGAAGCCACCCCCACACAACTGAGGTGAGTCTTGTATCACTCCTGAATTGTCTGCATTAATCCCCGGAACATCCTTGGAGGTTGAGAACTTACGTCCAAGCCAGGTAACCAGAATCGACAGGGGCTATTCCAACCAGGACAACCCTCAGCATAAACAGTGAGAGCAGTGGCTCCTCCAACATGATCTTCGGACATCTCTCTTGCTGCTCGCAAAGATCCCCAGTCATCAGAGGCAAGTCACAGACAATAGCAGATCCAGCAAGATCAGAATTCTGAATTTGGATAGGTCAATGTCCCTTTGGATGCCACAGCTTCCTTCAAGCCTAGCAGCACTCACTGTCGAACAACAGAAGACAAGGAGAGCTCCTGCAGAAGACAAAAATAGTGCCTTACAGCTGCCGAGGCCACTCCCTGCCTAATAAAGCTTCCTCAACAAGCAGATCCAGGGCAAGCTAAAAAAACCTGGTTTTCTGCCTTTTCCACCTTTTGACTGGTCTCTCTCTCTCTCTCTCTCTCTCTCTCTCTATATATATATATATATAGATAGATAGATAGATAGAGATATATGCAAACCTATTAGGGTTACATATATATGCACACCTATGAGGGTTATATATATATACCTATGCATGAAAATTTGTGTTATACCTTGTTGAAACTAAAAAACTTGAACATATGTATTTGCATGAAAAAATGTGTTACACCTTGTTGATACTAACTTACTAAGAAACTTCAATGTTATCAAGTTATAAGTTGAAGTTCCATATGTTCAAGAGAAATAAAATTTTAATGAATGACCAGCTTTGCACTTTTTGCTAGTTAGAACTTCTTATTTAACATATTAAGGGACTATATTATCCTATATTAAAAGTGTTCCTGTGTTGCACCTACATGCGGGGTTTAAGTATAACAGTTTATACATTTCCTTGATGTCTGTTTAATGTCTTCCTCTTTGTCCTCTAATCCCAGGTTAAGAAGATACATCCCCAGATAGGGAAAATAGAAATTCCCTTTACCTTTTCCCTCTTTCCACTTTCTCTTCAAATGAAGCATATTTGCATCAGCTTTAGTATAGATTCCTCCCCCTGGTTATTATAGATCTCAAAAGAATTGGCCTGAAACAAAAAAGACCACGGTGCTAAATTATGCCACATACTTTTCATCCATGCTTACCTCTTCATGTCAACATTCACATCTGAGATCCAAGCAGTTAAGTAAACCTGCAAGCCAAGTGAAAAGAAACATAAATATTCATGAAACCACAAGGGTGCAATCTGAATTGATAGAAAACTCGGTGTCACAAGGTAACACCAATCATTTTAAGTAGATAACAGAACCATCCATTCATCACAAGATCAAACAATTATTAATATATACCAACATAACAGACCATGTGTTCACAAGCTAGAAAAATAGTTCAGATGGCCAAATTAGAGAACTGCAAGCAAGCTTAGCTCCACCTTATAATGATAATAATTAGGCTTACTGAACTAATTCGTGCTGGTTGAATGGTAGAAAAGGACATACCTGCAACACTTCACGATCTGGATTTTGGTTAACTTTCTCTATAACAGAGTTATCACATTGAAAGTCCCGATTCTTGGAGAAATTGGCTGACATCTTTCTTTAGAAAACATACCAATCAGATCTAGATCATCAAATTCACCCTGATAAAGCTCACTTGACCAATTTATCACCCCCATTTGTGCACTTGAAGTTTCTTGACAGGCAATAGACAGCAGTTGCACCACAATCAATCTCTGCCAACAAAAAATCACCACAAGCTAAGAGAATAGAAAAGATAGTTTGCAAAAGGAAATGCACTAGAACCACATCAGCAGATTAAGAAAAAGAATTTTTTTTGAAAGTGGAAATATAATGACATTAAAAAATGAAGTACATAGTAAGAGAGATTAAAATTTTGGGAAAATTACCCATATACCCTTGAAATCTTTCAAAATAACCACTATACCATCACCTTTACGGTATTTACCCTAATATCGCTAAAAAATTTATGAAGGCCGCAACGTACCCCTGCCGTCAACAATCCTTCACGGCCAGTAGCTCAAGGTGGGTTAGGAGGAGAGAAATGAGTAACCTATCCTTGTCAACTCTCTCTCTCTCACACACACACACTGGTCAGCTCTTAAGGCCGAGCCTTGACTTCCACCCCCCTCGCCCAGCGCTCTCTCTCTCACCCCCTCCACGCAGGGCCGCAACGGCTCTCCGGCCCCCCTCTCCAGTCCCCCCCCTCTCCCTGTCTAGTTTTTTGACTGCGGTGGAGATGGCAGGGAGAGGGAAGACCCTGGGATCGGGTGCGGCCAAGAAGGCCATTTTGAGGATTAGCAAGGGCAGGCTTCAGTTCCCATTGGCAGGATCGCTCACTTCCTCAAGGCCGGCAAGTACGCCAAGCGTGTGGGCGCTGGTGCTAACGAATAGCGCCTCCGTCTATCTCATTGCCATCTCAAATACCTGGCTGCCGAGGTACCACCTATGACTCTTGTTCCCTCTCTTTCTCTCTCTTCTGTGGATGTCTTTTCTGGGAGAGGCACTACTTGCTCTTTGGCATCCTCTTCCTCCATCAATTGTGTCATCTCCTAGTTGATTTGGTCCTTTTGTGATTGTGGGCAACCATTTCATGCGTTTACAGTCTTCTAGATCTTGATCCCTCACCAATTTAGAATGTCCTTCTACAATGTTCACTTCCGTAAAGATTATTCCCTCCCCCCCCTCAACGTTTTCTTGGTTCTGAGCTGATTTGGTCTCTCGCTGCCAATTTCACAACCTTATTCGGCATTTCCTATGTTCACAACAATGGATGTTTTGGGGGAGATTCCCAATGGTTTTTGTTCCTGTAGAGGGCATTTTCACTCAGAGGTTCATCCCTTCCGAGCGCAGGTGTTGGAGGTGGTCCGTCCCCCACGCCGGTGGAGCTGGACGTCAGTGCACAGATGGCCCAGTGGTGCACTCACTCCAACGAGCTGCTGCACAGATCGCTAGAGTAACCCCTCCCCTCCCCTCCAATCACCCTCCCTCACCCCGCCACTCACCCCCATTCCGGTCCCCCCCTCTCCCCCGGCCACCCCCTTCTCAAACATACATGATAGACGACATAAATGGTTGTGCGCCGGCTGGGGGCTCCTAGCCTTCTGCTGCCCGTGGAGGTCTTGGGGGCTGCAAGGCATGGCTGGACCTCCTGCTAGCTAGCTCTTGCCAGTGTAGCTCTGTTTGATCAAAATCCTCAAATCCTCGTGGGTGCCAAGATCTCAGCAAGAAGATGCTCAGCTCCTGGCTACTGCTGCTGCCCACAGGGTTGATCAGGTGGAACGACTCCGACTCGGAGAAGCCAATAACCTGCTCGAAGCTGGCGCGCATGTACATGAGTTCCCCCTCGCAGAAACTTCGACTCCCATGGCAGAACTAAGGCGCCCACGGACACCGACTGCATGAGCTTTGATGGCCAGGTCACTCTCGCTCATCTGCCGCCGCACCATGGGGCCGACCTTCCTCCCGTTGCAGTACATCGACCACGTGAGCACGCTGAAAAGCGAGCCGCCTGTGGCAGCCGGCCCGCCAGCCGGCTCGGGAGCAGTCGCTCTCCAGGGCGAGGCGGAGCAGGCCATGTTGCATCCCCCGGGTGAGGTATGTCGTGGGCAGCGCAAACTCCAGGAGCAACAGTGGGGCGTCGCGGGTGTCGTCCTGGATGCAGAAGCTGACCCGCCCCCATCGGTAGCCGAAGAAGGTGCCCGTGACCATGGTCTGCAGTACCGCCCGATACTGGTACGTATCAAGTGGTACGTCTCGGTACCGGACCCGACCGGTCCGATAATGGCGGGTACTGGTACCAGTACCTATTAAAAAAACAAAAAAAAATAGATGACCCAGAACCAGTTTGGCCCAGTTTGTTCCATCGGGACCGCCCAATTAAGGGCCTCCCTCAACTCACAAGCTGCACTTTGCAGTCCCATGAATGGAGAGCCCAAGCCTTCCCCCTTTCCTCCATTCGCAGGCCCACCCCCTCCCACAGTTGCAAATGATTGAGTCAATTTCTCAATTACTAAGTATCGGATTTCACTACATCAATACCTCAATTTCTCAATATGTGTGTTAGATTGTGTTCAATCATGTTGTATTTTACATTCTATTACCTTTTCCTATTTTTTCTCGTTTTTTACATTTTTTTCCATTTTTTAAACCCATGTATATATGTAACATAGGGGAGCCAACTGTCAGGCAGTACCATACCAGTACCGGCCGATATGTACCGGCACCGGTACCGGCCCTGACTGGTACCAGTTCCGGTCCCGGTATTGCAAACCTTGCCCGTGACGGTGGAGCCGCGGGTGGTGGACTCGGTGTCGGTGTCGACAACATCGTCAGTGGCAGGCTGAAAGCCGCAGTGGGGCACCATAACTTCACCAGCAACCAGAAGGACTGCCAGACTGGAGAGGGGGTGGGCGGCGGGGGAGGGAGGGTGGTGGGAGGGGAGGGGAGGAGAGGGAGAGGGAGAGGGTTACGTGGGCGATCTATGCAGCAGCCCGTTAGAGTGAGTGTACCGTCGCGGTAATCACGGCACCGCCAGAGGCACACAGTGATCCCTAACTGCTATGAGCTCCCTCTGCCACGTCCCCCCCCTTCTCTCTCTCTCTCCTTCCAATAAAAATAAGGGCAAAATGGTAGTCTCTCGTGAGTGAGTTACTATCGTTTACACGGGATGTAACCCCAGGGGCATCACAACTCGAGTTAAGAGATTTTGAGAGGTATTGAGGTAAATGCCAAAAAGGTTGGGGGTATAGTGGTTATTTCGAAAGATTTTAGGGGTAATTTTCCCTAAAATTTTTGATATATGCAGTTACAAAGTATTATTCCCAAAAAATAATACCCAAAAAATAATGAGCAGGAACATGTTACCTTAAATCTTAGCTCCAGCACAAACATCCCAACAAGCTCTTGTGCCAATTTCTCTGAGATTAGTTGGGATCACAAAATAATTAGAACGCGGAAGAGTGGGAAAATTTTACCTAACAGGAAAGTGAACAAAGATCTAGATCACTATTAAAAAAAGAAGAAATTTCAAAGGTGTACAGAAAACAATATTAGCAGATGATTCTTTCAATGATCAAAAGAATAAACCATGGGCACTTGTAGAAGAAATTATTGAGTTCTTAAAAAATTAAAGTTCTTCCAAAGTACAAGCCAAACGCATCTCTTTCCTTTCTTTTGGAAAATGGATGGTACAGCATCATATTTAGAGTCTCATCCAATTTTACTTGGGACCAGCTACATGAATCCTGTGCAGCCAATCTATCCTAACAAGTGACATGTTTGTAGTTTAAACAAAAAAAGTCCAAGTTTTTTTTTACTATATCAAACTATCTTGTTTCCTTTTTTGGGGGGAAAAGTGGACTGTACTACCAATTTCATTGAAAAAATACAAAGGAAGTACAACCAAGGAGGGGAGGAGAGGTTTATCACCCTTGCAGATCAACTGGAATAAGCAATAAAAACCTCCACAAATAAAGGAACAAACCATCTGGTTCTAGGCCTTCCTCAAATTCTTTTACCATCTTTCATTTGAGTTTTGACGACACCTTCTAGTAGGTGTGGAACCATGACGATGATGCATATGCCCAAACTATCTAAGCCTATTTTCCCTCAACTTAACAATTTAACACCAATCGAAGCCGCCCCAAAATCCTGTCATATATGATCATTTCAAAACTTATCCTCCTTGGTCCTTCCACACATCCATCTTAATACACACATTTCTGAGACTTTTCCTGTACAAAGATTTGACAACTAACTCTATGAAGGTTCGCTAAGCTTCAAAGGAATGTGGCAATTAAATAAGATTATAGACATTGCTTCTTGACTCCATCTAACCTATTGTCACCCAATGTGCAGCACCCTGGAGGAACTTTGGTTGCATGAAATTTAACAGGGCAACAAAAAATTTATACTTGTCACCCCCGTAATAAGCCACAACCTGACTTGGACAAAAGAAAGTGAAAAGATTTTTTTTAAGTTCAAGGATTAAAAAGAGGAATGTCAACCCTTGTAGGAGTTTACATGAAATTTCTCACATGTTAATCACCCCAGTTAGACTTGACTGGATTCTTATTACGCCTAAATTAAATGGGTCAGATAATGGTCCTTATTGGACGGGTTCATGTTCGGCCCAACAGCAGTGCGCTGGCCTCCTCCTCTCCCAACTTGTCCAACCTAAGCCTTGCGGGGGATTGAGTGGGAAGGAAAGAGAGGGAGAGACAGTTGAAGGAGAGAGAGAGAATAAAAAAGAGGAGCAGTGAGTGCCACAATGGCTGGGAATTTGGCACCACCTTGTGAAAGGTTAGACTCCAAGCAATCAGCATGTAGGAGGCCTTAGCAATGATGATGATGATGCTAGTTTTCGCAAATGAATCTAAATACACAACAAATTTCTAAGCAATTACAGGTATCTCCTCTTCTTGAAAGTTGCCTAAGTCAAAAGCATTAAATATGGCTTCTTCCCTGGTACAACTTTTGGATATTAAGAGATGAGAATAGGACACCTTGACAATAAAAAAGGCCACTGTTACAAGAAAATTGGAAGACACGTAATATGGTGCAATCTCAAATAATGATAATCTCACTAGGAATGTCCTACTTTTTCATACCATAAAAAAGTTTCAGTATTGAATTTGATAAAAGATAATCAAGGCATATATAAACATACCAAAATATGATAATGGCCAAAATGAGAAGACTGTGTTCCCGCCACCATCTCCAAGATCATTCTTATCTTCAGAATGACAAGTAAATTGTACAAGTGGACCAGCACTGGATCCTTTAAGAAAACATCGCATGGAACCACATGCTTCAACCAACTGATGGACAACATTAACCTGTGGGCAATCCAAAATCGAAGTCCCATACAATGTCAGCTTAACAACTTGCACCCTCCAAAAAAGTCAAATAAAAATAAATATAGAATGAAGTACTATTACATTTACTACCCAATGGAATTTCAATCAGAAGAACTTTGAAATCAACATCATGCTGGGACATAAAAGCAACACAAAAGCGATCAGCAAGAAGGCTAATGGGATAGTTTTTTGAGGGCATAAAAGCAACTCAAAGAACCATCACCAAGAAGGCTGATGGGATAGTTTTTTGAGGTAATAATCAAGATGCAATAAGACTAAACATTAAATACATCTAAAATGGTAATTTAACATTCCAAGCACACAGAACAAATCCAAGATGAATAAACATAGACTAAGTTTTTTTTAATAATTTTTAAACTTGAGGAGGGAGCAATCCGCCTAGGCCCACTAAGGCCCAACGACGACTGGCCCAGGCTTCGGGCCCATGCCCCGCGCATATAATTGCCCCACAGTCCACGTGACGCATGATTTGGGAGCCATTATCCCAACAATGGCTGAAAAATGGACATTAAGCACGTCCCCTCGCCTCCCGCCGAGTGGAAGGCCAAGTGTCCCACGATCCCACGATCTCGGACAGCCGTTCCTCCATCAAGTCAAGTAGCGCATACGACGAAGACGTGCTCGAGAAGGGCCCGATAAGAAGTTAAGCTCGCTAATCCTCTAACACCTTATGTTCACTAGACTTCTGGCTCTACTCTCTCACCCGAGCACTCCTCACCAACTCTGAGCATTCGTCTTACTTAAGCATCGGAGGGTTATCTCCTGGGATCGCACCCAGGGCTCCTTCTGACGTCCTTTCTTTACTCACAGGTGTTCCCCTCGATCAATCTCTCTTTTTCCTAGATCAAAAAATCTCAGAGGCCCACGGTTCAAGGAACCACTTTCTTGGGCCAAGATCTGTGCCTGCTCAGACCACCACATGGACATCTCCAGCACGTGATTTGTTTCCTCAAGTGCCTTCTTGTCCTACTCAAGGGCGCTCTACCTGGCATCGAGATAGGCCAGGATCTTCCACAAGCAGGAGGTCTCCTCCGATGTGTTCACGCAACACCGTTCCAAGACCGCCAGTATATGGGCGACGTTGATCAGCCCGCGATAGCCTTTCGCCGCTAGGAAGTCGTGCGGGATGCCCTCGACCTTCTAGCAATCGAAAATGGGGAAGACTCCCTCCATCAACTCCCGAGCAACCCGGAGAGAGCCACCACTGCTCCCCTCCAAGATCCCCCGATGGACGCCCGACGTAGAGGAAGGGTCGGGGGCTGGAACAACAACGCCTTGACCATCACGGACATCCCCATCCTTGGGAGAAGGGATCTGACGTGGCGACGAAGGAGTCCTAGTCGGCATCTTTCGACGTGTGGGAATCGATGATTGGGCTGTAGCTTTTTTTTTTCCTTTCTTACAGTGTCACGCCAAGGCCTCTACCTCATCCAGGGAAGGGCCTCTACGCTTGTCCCCTGCCATTGGTTCGTTGTTGCTCGACAGAACTGAAGGAATAGAGGACAGATTCTCAGGCATGCTCGACACGACGGTGTTTGACGTCCCCTCCTCGGAGGTGCTCAAAATCTCTACCTGCGTCCCCGACCTGGTTGAATTGACGACTGGAGTAGGGAGAGATGCCCGAGAATTGTTGGACAACCCAGCAGTAGAAGCGACCACTGCCTGAACATCCACCAATGGCCGATACCATACGCTACCCGAAACTAGGGGAACTGCTGGCAGAGGAGAACTATTAGGGACCTCACCTCGCAACGATTGAGTCTCCACTACTGTGAGTACGCTCAATGGAACTTGAGGGGGGCCTGAGAGCTCATGATGGCCTCTAGGGCGAAGGTCCGTCAACGACAGCACTAGGCTAGAGAACTGGAGCAAAGGCTCGACCGCCGAAGCGTCCGGGTGTAGTTCGAAGACACCTGGGAAACAAAAAGAAGCTATCAATAAACTACTCAGAGGGCTGAAATCCATCAACCTATGGATCCTACCAGTAGGGAAGGCAGGGCTCAAACTCAATCTCCTCAGATGGGTCGGAGTCAACTACTTGTCCGTGTCACTAAACCTGCGACGAAAATTGTGTTGGCAATTGACCTATCGTCGGGTCCCAAAAACAGGGTAGAGTCTGATGTTCAGAGGGCGCAGGCGCAGGCACCGAGGACCCAATCTGCTCGGCTCCTCCTGCATGCCTCCGTGATGATCACGAAGCGGTCCTGCCAGTTCTTAACGTTGGAGACAGCGGACTAGAACTCTATGAACTACTTCCCACTACGAGCCCTAAAGTAGTGCTCGCCACTACCAAAGGCAATTCACCATTGGAGATAAAAAAGAGAATGGAAGAAATTCACAGAGGGGGGATGTCGATCTCGTCACACCGCAAGACGAAAATGCACAATATCCTCCAAGAATTGGGAACCAGTTGTCCCAGATAAACCCTGCAATAACAAAGGAGGCGCTCGAAGAAAGCGGGGATGGGGAGACAAAAACCAGCGCGAAAAGCCTCAATTGAAATGGCAATTCCCTCGGGGCAAAACGATCACAACTTCTCGTCCTCTCTGGGAAAAGAGTATGTCATACTCCGTCGGGATCTGGTAGGCTTCCCTTAAACCCCGAATCACACGATAGACAACTCGAGAAACATGAGGAGAATAGGGACGAGTAGGAGCCCCCAAGGTGCTCGAACCACTCTGTGGTCCTTTGCGACAGACCCTTGGGGCCTCAGAGGAGGACTCCTCACCAGACCCCTCGAAAAGAAGAAGCTTCCTACGGGGAGGTAGCTAAGGAAAGGAGGTCTCACCAGAAAATAAGAAGTATGGAAAAGTGAAAAGACGACGAAGGAGGAGCAGCGAAAGCCCGACGTCGGAGAATACGGAAACACGACCTCACAACACCTTCCCACACTGATTTAAAAGAAGAAGGTAGCCACAACGCTTCAAATTCAACGACCGAGATTCAATCGCCAGAAGCAAGATGGATCGTCATCGACGGGTGAGGGAGAGCGAGAATACTCCAAGGATGACGGTAAGAGCCGTCCGTTCCCACCTTCCCCCGTGCAATGGGATTTGGTCACGACGGAGATGACGTCACGTCCCAAAAGACGCCGTGCATACTGAGCTCTTAGGTGAAATGGCATCCAGAGCAATAGGAACCTTAGAGAAATGCCATGTGGCCTACACAAGAGTAGGTCAAGAAATCTTCACCGGGAAGGAAGACCAAAAAAGGTGACCAGACTCTTGGGCGGATAGAAATCTCCAGCAAACACTTCCTCCCGAACAACGAGTACTCTCGCTACTCGGGAGTGGGGGGCTAGCGAGGAGAGAGTAATCCGCCTAGGCCCACTAAGGCCCAACGACGACTAGCCCAAGGGCCCAACGATGACTGACCCAAGCTCCGGAGTCGTGCCCCGTTCACGTAACTACCCCACGATCCATGTGGCGCACGATCTAAGAGTCATTATCCCCATAATGGCTGAATAATGGACATTAAGGGGCGACCCACGTCCCCTCGCCTCCCATCGAGCGAAAGGCCAAGTGTCCCACGATCCCACAATCTCAGACAAGCATTCCTCCAACAAGTAAAGTAATGCACACGACAGAGACGTACTTGAGGACCCTATAAGAAGTTCCCTAGCCGTCCGAGAAGGACCCTATAAGAAGTTCCCTGGCTAGATGGCCAGGGGATAAGCTCCCTGATCCTCTAGCACCCTACGTTCACTAGAATTCTGGCTCTACTCTCTCACCCGAGCACTCCTCACTAGCTCTGCATTCGTCTGACTTAGGCATCGGAGGGTTGTCCCCTGGGATCGCACCCAGGACTCCTTCTGACGTCCTTTCTTTACTCACAGGTGTTCCCCTCCATCAATTTCTCTTCTTCCCAGATCAACAAATCTGTGTAGCTCACAGTTCGAGGAACCACTTTTCAACATCTACAGAGCTCATTGCCAGTTGCAATAGGAAATTTTAATCGAGAAGAGACCTTAAAGATAGCATCATGCTTGGACATTTAAACAAATCAAAGAACCATCAGTTGCAATGCTGATGAGGTAGTTTCTTGAGGAGATGATCAAATCTAAAAACTGAACATTAGCATCTAGTGCCTCATCTAAGGCCACCATATGATCATGGCTGATAAGAAGCTGGAGCTACAAACATAAAATTTCTTTTCAGTGCAAAACATACAAAGTAAGTTTACCTTAAGAATTACTTTCTAAATCAAATCTATAGAATGAGCTTAGCTTACACTAAAAAGTTTTGGAAGTCTCTCTCTATCCTTTGCCATCCAAAAAATTAGACTCACCTCTACTGTAGTTTACGGGCATCCATATTCATTTAATGCAAATTAGACTAGTAATTGTATATGGAAGACAATTACAAGAGAGAACATTTATCACAATATGTTAACTAAAGGATTATAGAAATATACGTTTAGTGTTTTTATCTCTAATGTATCCAACGTGATCAATGGTTGAACAATAGCATGGCCTGATGTCACCAATGGGATGTGACATAGCTGGTATGGGTACAGGGTTGGGAAAGAAACCACCCAGATTTGCACTTGAGTGGATTGGGTTTTATGGGTTTTCTGTGACCTGTCTCTGCCACTGTGGCAGAGGCCTTCCAAAGAAAAAAAACATGGCCTGATGTCCAATGAGTCTGCAATTAAGAAAATTGCATTTTGATCCATAAGTGCTTACTTTGCCATATTTAAATACTTAATACTTCTGTGGGACACTATTACTTCAAGAAGAATGCAAAAGTAGAATAAACTGCAAAAACCAAATACTCTCAATTAAGAATCCTTACCAAATCTTTATAAGAGGATAGAAGCTTTCTTCGACATTGCTCCTAAGGCAAAAGACAAGGTCACAGAAAGATAAAATCAGATAAAAAACAACACTATGCAAGATTTATGTGCAAGATATGAAATAAAACTCAAAGTACCAGATACAATGAATTCCTTGCAAAAGGAGAATACGGGCATACTGAATCGAGAAAGAGAATAGATACCACGCTGTATCATTCAATGCCTTCAGAACCAAATGAAGAATGCCATAGTGACTAAGAACCATATTAAAAAAAATACTCTTTGTCTGAAATCCACGATCCCCATGAATTTCACTACCTAGAAAGTGTCTAATCCTCAACAGCATAAAGATTGAAGATGCATTTGTATCAACCAAATGATATTCAACTCATCCCCCCTTGGAACACTAGCTGGCCTCCCAATTCACTCTCCCATTTCTCCAACAAAATCAAAAGAAGCCATGCTTAAAGACCACCATACCAGGGAATGCACAACTATGCAATTCATTTTTGGAGGCCACTCCTCATTCCTCATTCCTGGAATGGTAATATCGTTCGGCTAAATTCCAGAGGTACTACCCAGGTTCAATATATATATATATATATATATATACATATATATCATTCAGCTAAACTTGTGGAAGTGGGGAATTTTCACTTAATGTGCCAGGAGCTATGTTGGAAGGCCTTCCCAAAAGGGGAAGGGACCAATGGCCCTAATTCGAGGGAAGACCTTCCAAAATAGTTCCCAAAGAGTCACAGCCATAGTTTAAAAGGTCTTGATGCTGTTGTGAGGTGCTTTCTATAAGTTTTATAAGGCGTAGGTCTTAAGGCATAATAAGACGTAAGCCTCAATAGTGTAGAAAAGTAATCGTAAAACCATCAAAAGAGCTAAAAACATCATTGATTTTCATATGTAAATGCTATCTCAACTCAATGATAGATCCATGTTATCTTAAAAGTACTAAATCATGTTTTAAGGACAATCAAAAAAGCATAAGTCTTGGGTCTATCCTACAACACCTCATTACATCACCTTCTCAATTGATACACAAGTCTCAAGTAAATACTTTGAGACAGTGAATGTGTTGAGGCGTACCACCTCAATCAACAAAAGACGTAAGCCTCAAGTAAAAGACCCGAGGCAT
Source organism: Amorphophallus konjac (assembly GCA_022559845.1). Classification (NCBI taxonomy): domain Eukaryota; kingdom Viridiplantae; phylum Streptophyta; class Magnoliopsida; order Alismatales; family Araceae; genus Amorphophallus; species Amorphophallus konjac. The sequence continues at coordinate 2,619,685 of CM040119.1, forward strand.
ATGCCTCAAGACATTTTTCTAGTGCCTCATCTCGAGACTTAAGTCTTAGTGCCTTGAGACGCCACCTTTTTAAACAATGGTCACAGCCATATAAAAACTCATCATCAATTTACATGAAGGATGGCTCCCGGACTGTGTACCAAACATTACCCAGAAGAACGGGTGCTTGTTGTTCAAAACCAATTCATTATTTTTTAAAAAATCATTTTCTTCTGGAACCAGTTTGATGCCACAGAATTGTCTTTGAACAGTTCAAGGTAGCATACATTACCTGCTTCCATGCCAACTTCTCACAAGCCTTCTGCCGAATCTCGGGCATGTCCTTCAGCACGCCCAAATTCATGTTCGGCATGTACCTGATCAACATCACCTGTGAAGAATGATATCCAAACCATATCCAAGAGATTCTTCAACTTGATATTAGAGGGGGGAGACATATCAATGAAAGAAAAAAATGATTTTTCCTTGCAAATCTGGTCGTTCCTTACCTGCGAGAAAGGTAGGCATTGACGAGTGCAGTTGCACTGGATCTCCCCTCCGATGCCATGGACTCCCACTGCCTCTTGTTAGAAAGCACCCTGGACCATTGATTCCTCAAATTCCGTTGAGCAGCAGGCTTCCATAGCCGTGCTGCCGATGGAGACAGAGAGGCAGAAGCAGGGCTAGCACAAGGTGTAGGGTCAAGAACACGAAGCTCAGGTTCTTCCCCACTGGGAGAGGAAATGGGAGACAGCATTGGCCCACTGCTACTTGGACACCGCTTCACAGAGCAGTTGTTAAACCTACATCATAGCTCAACTATACTTAGATTTGTTTGGTACAGCATAAAATCGATTCCAAAAGAAAAGATATCCGAAGGCATCATGTTAGGAATCATTTATCCTTCCCCAAAACCTAGGCATCGAGGTAGGGGATTCCTTATAAGCCGGTTCAACTCTTTGTAGAATCCAATGTAGGACCTATGTAGTCCGAGGCGTGAGGCGACTGAGGCGACCAGGGGGTCGCCTCACGCCTCATACGCCTAGGCGACGGCCGAGGCGTTTGAGGCATTTGAGACGAGATTTTATTAAATAAATATATATATATATATTAGAAATTAAACTATAAGTCAATAAATTTTCTAATTTTCTAATTCATATATAAGGTCAAAAAAATTTCTAAATTCATTCATTCCTAAACAAGAATTAACATTAATATTGTCATACACACAGATACACTAAACAAGGATAACAAGTGCCATATTATAATAAAACTAAAACAAGTAATTAAACAACCAAATAAGGCGTGTGCCTGTGTGATAGAGAGAGAGAGAGGGAGAAGAGAGTGAGACAGAGTGTGCGTGTGTGACAGAGTGGGAGAGGGCCGAGCCCCACCCTGTGTGTGCGTGTGTGAGATAGTGAGAGACAGAGTAAGAGAGGAAGACAGAGAGGGGCTCGGCCCCTCCCTCTCACTATGAGAGAGATAGAGAGGGGGAGAGAGAGAGTGTGTGACAGAGTGGGAGAGGGGCCGACCCCTCTCTGTGAGTGTGTGTGTTAGAGAGAAAGAGTAAGAGAGGGAGACGGAGAGAGAGGGAGAGGGAGACGGCGAGAGAGAAATAGGGAGAGGGAGACAGAGTGAGGAAGAGGGAGACAGAGGGGATCGGCTCCACCCTCTCACTGTGAGGGAGATAGAGAGTGACAAAGGGAGAGAGCACTCTGTGTGCGTGTGTTAGAGAGGGATACGGAGAGAGAGGGCTACCAAAGGTCCGCCGTCACCACTCGCCCGTCGGAGCCCGCCGTCGCCGCTCGCCGGAGTCCGCCGTCGCCACTCGCTCGCCCGCCGGAGCCGCTGGAGGTTAGGGTTCGAGGTAGGGATGTAAATGGATCGGGTTCGGCTCGGGTAGACTAATACCATATCCTATCCGTGAAAATTTTACAAATACCATACCCGGATAGTACCCTATTATTTTTGCGGATATGGATACGGGAATATCCGTCACGGGTATGGATATAGCCGCGGATATCCGTATCCGTCCATAAAGCATGAGTCCACGTCCACATCTAAGGAAATGTGAGATGAGAATTAGAAAAAAAATAAATATGGTAAATTCTTTCCTTTCTAAAGTAATGTTTATATTTTATAAAAAAATCCGTATAATTTTAGCAAGAAGGTTAAACTCACAAACTTAACAAGACGGACAACGGATTGAGTTCATATCAAAATCATAGGCCTAACATGCACAATAAGTTATTAAGAGCGGATTCCGATCGAGGACGGATTCGGGTGGACTAAATCCATATCCTATCCAAATATAAAGCGGGTATTTTAAACATATCCAAACCCGAATCCATACCCGTTTATTCGGATATTACCTGACCCATCACGGGTCGGGTGATACGGGTAATCGGATTTGTGGGTATTTTTGACATCCCTAGTTCGAGGGAGGGAGAGGGCGAACGAGAATGGCTCGACGGGGTGTTAGGGCTCGGTCAGCTTAAAATCGGATCCGTTTGAAACGGGTCTGGCGACCCAATACCCGTATCCGATACGCGAGTGGCGGGAACGACCAAAAAAAGCCACGTCGCGAGGCGAACGTCTCGGCGACAACGGCCCCGGCCTCCCCCCGCCTCAGACCGCCTAGTCGAGATTTCAATAACACTTATCTTTTTATAAATTATTTATTTTTTCTCAAAATTTAAACATTCAGTTATAATATTCTTTTTTTAATAAATAGGTCTATTTTTTGTAAAATCTAATATAAAATTAAAATCACTGAGATGATTTTAATTGGCCGAGAGACTCACGTTCTTTTCGACTGCTCACGTCACTCACCCGTAACATATCAACATTTTGTTCCAAAAGAACATGTAAACATTATCCTCCATTCGGTACTCACAAAAACTGAGTTCCTGAAAATATTTTAATTTGTTTGTGTTTTCTTGTGACAACGTTCTCCTTAAAACTGGTTCAAATCTGTGTCTGCTTGTAAAGGAATTTTAAGGTCCTTAAAAATGCGAGCTAGAAGATTGATGAACCTGTTTGGAAAACCCCAATACGTTCCAAACCCAAGGGACCAAGAACATGTTCAGCAATTCCTGTTCTAGGAAAGAAGGATATTCCAATTTCCAAACCCTAGAAATGCATGCCCTCCCGTTTGAATCCGATCATGGACATCCCTTTTAGGAAGAAAAAGCTATTGAAGATGAAAATAGTGAGACAAGCATGAAACTGCAGACGGATTAGGCGAACCAGGAGAAGAGGAGATGCAGAACGAACGACGGGTGTGCGACCGAGCCAGGAGGATGCCGCTGATTGTAGGAGCCTAAATAACTGGTCGATTAGGAGATAAGGAGGATCTTGACCTGTGGTGTGGATACTTGTTCGTCCTGTGCCGGCAAGCTGAAGCAAGGCGAGATCCAGCCCGACGGTGGCTTCCCCCAGTAGGGCGACTCCTGCCTCGGCAAGGTGAAGCAACTCATGGCTTTAAAGGGCATAGGGCGCTTGGGCTGTTTTTTGCGGGTCGGTCTGAAACGAGAGATAGATGGGTGAATTAGTGGATATGTGGGCACCAATGTGTCCCGTTTTTGAAATATAAATATACATGAATATGATTCATAAAAAATTATATATAAATCTCTACAAACTTAATGGATTATAGATTAATTTTTAAATTATAACTCTTTCCCTATAACTCCTTCAATCTTCGTTGTTGGACAAATAAGTCTATGTCATTAGTTATGTTCGGCCAAAATTAATCGAGCTATCGTTAACTTGACTCAGGGTTACGAAAAATGTCAAGTTACCCTTTGTTAGTAGAGAGAGAGCAATGAGGGCATATGGGAGGAAGAGGGGTACTCTACATAGGGGTTTCGGCGTGAGGGTGGGGGGAGGGGGTTGAGGCACGGGGTTCCAGTTGGGGGGGGGGGGGGGGTTTGAGTAGTGGGGCGATTTCTAACAAGAAAGAGAGGTGTTCTTTACAGGGGTTTCGACATGGGGGGTTGAGTAGTGGGGCTCACTTCCGACAAGGAAGGGGCGCACTTTGCATAGGGGTTCCAGTAGGGGGGACCGGGGTGTGCAATGGTGGTTGTGGAAGGGAAAGAGTGACAGAAGAGAAGAGGATCGAGGGCGGCAACCGACAGGTAACACAGTAGCATTGGCTGGTGGGGCAGAGGGAGGGCGGCGTCGTCACAAGGAGAGGCCAATGATGACCCTCCACAATTGGGGTGGCCAGTTCCTCGTGTCGGCAACGGGGTGGAGATGGGGGTGGGGAAGAGGGAGTTAGAAAACAGAGGTGGGGGCTAGGGTTGGAATGGAGACAAAGAGGGGGATGCTTGGTGGCATTGGGCAGTGGGATTTGAAGGGGAGGAGCAAAGCATGATGTCCTCCCCATCCACTTCAACCTCGTAGAGATTCCAGCGGTTTGTAAAGGTTCCAGTAATTGGCCATGACATCCCTTGTCTTCTCTGCTTCAACCCCGTAGTTACCACGTCGGAAGGGACCAGGTGTCACTGTCATATCGTCTGAGGCACCATCGGCGACAACAACTTTGAGGAGGTGGAAGAAGACGATGATCTAGAGGTCATGGCTCTGGTGGGTGCCACCTGAGGCGCCGTCACCCTAGAGCTCCAACTCAAGCATCGTACCATCGTAAGCAGTCGTGGCATCTAGAACTCTAGCAACCCCTCTTTGCGGACGCCACCATCCCCTCCATCTCCGTCGGGCACCACTCGGTGCTCATGAGAGCACTACCTTTCCAGACGTCGCCGGCCAACCCCAATCTCTCGCAGGCTCCACCACCGTGGAGTGCTGCCTGATGGTGCCAAAAGTCGGGGGGGGGGAGAGAGAGAGTATTTTAATGTATTTCTAAGATTTTTTTTTTACAAATTCGCCTCTTACAATAGTTTTCATGTAAAAATCTTCATCCTTTTTTATAATTATAAAAAAGAATCTATTGTTATAACTAACTCAATACGGTCTTTATTTCTTTTATATTTTTTTGGGTAATCTAAAATCTAACACAATTGGTCTAGTACTCGGTCGAATACTTGACGTCTTGAGTTCAAGATTTAGTAGAACCACTTATAGACGCATTATGCTTTTACAACTAACACGCCGACATAATAGAGCTGTATCGCTAGGAACTTAGAACTGCACATCATGTAATTTTTCACCTATCCCATGTCCAAATTCGGACACACAACCTCGCGATCATATGGGAGGACATAAAACTGCTAAGTCGCGGGGCTGTTCCCACTATCTTTATTCTCTTATTTGTAAAATCATAATTCTCTCGTTCTGACATTGTCATCCACATTGACTTTATCTGATTGTAATATTAATATTCTAAACTTTTAAACTAATATCAAATTCAAATGCTATGTAAGAACCAATATCATAAGTAATCAAAACGTCACACATTGCCGATAACAATGTAATCACAGGCTACACTAGCCCGTTCTTTGTTGGGATGGCGGATTCATCTATGGCTGGTTTGACGCGCGATTGGGTTATCTAATCCGATGAGAGAGATCGACGGGTCCCACCCGCTCTCCTCACGTCCATCCCCTCTAAATCGGGGTCGGGTGGCTTATTCGCGCGGTGGAGTGCGAATAAGCCACTCCACCCCCTAGTCAAACCGGCCCCAGTCACGGGGGTGTGATCTTTGTATTCCCGAAGTCCAGTGGAGGCTGTGGAGCTTGTCCAACTTGAGCCGCAAGGGCTGCGTGCCAACTCGATAGCCGTTGGGTTCACTGGGCCTAGACTATATGGCCCACAGTGAAGACACCCGATAACTCCGACGCTGGCGCTGGTCAAGGCCCCGTGACTCCAAACGGACGCCTCCTGGAGGAAAGCATCCAGCCCATAAAAGGGATCGGCCCAAAACCAAGGCTCAGCCCTCCCTGGCAAGTGGCAACCGGCTCAGCAGCCCCCCTTCCGACCCGGCCCCAGTCCAACAGGACAGCCCGACCCGCCAACAAGTCCTCTTGTTGTTGCTTCGAAACAAATGTGTCGCAAAGCCTTTACTTTTCCTACCAATTCAAAGCTCAAGCATGATTAAGAGCCCATTTGGAACTTACGGTGACGATGGCATTTTTTTAAAAAAATTCTCCACCATACATGCACCAAATGTGTTAAAAATTTCCACAGAAAAAATTATATTCGGGACACCTCCGCATATTCGCCTCCCACCACCTTGTAGGTCGCGTCATAAACCTTTATCACCTCATTTTTTAAATGTTGAATTAACATAAGTATGCCATTAGTTAAATAAACCCATATCATCTCATTTTTTAAATGTTGAATTAACATAAGAACGACAATAGTTAAATACCAGATGGATATTAAACATGACATTAATCGATAGATGTGCATCTCTCCATACGACAAACTCTCGGGAATTATTTTAAGTCCTCTCATCATGTGTCATTCTCTCTCTAATTAGAAAATTTGTTTGGACGCAAAAGTTGAAGATAGATGATACATTTAACTCCGCTACTATAATTTTGTAAAAAAAATTAATGATTAAAATTCCCTGAATAAAGCAAACCAAATGAGCCGGACGCGTCTCCCACTTAGGGCGCGTTTGCGAACCCAAATAGTTTCACCCCTGTAGGAGAATTTACTCACCATACAAAGTTCTTCTAACAATAAGATTTGTCATGATTAAAAATCCCATGAAATTTCTTTATAATTGCTTTCGAGGATTCATAAAAGCACCGACATTTTGTATCCTTAATCTCTCTCGTCAAAATTTTGAACCGACTCAAAAACTTAGACAAACGTTAGACCATTTGTTATCACTCAAACCATGTCAGAGTGTTCGATACTTGGAATCTCCGAGGCACTTCCCAAACGCCCCCTTACTCTGGGTTACTTGCTGCTTACCATTTTCAAACATCGCACTTTTTTCACCTTCCGAGTTGAGAACGGTGACCCATATATATCTCGACTCACTGCTGATAACATAAACAGGGAATTGAATGCGTGCAACTGCGACCCTGGTTCGGCCTACAGCGATCCCTCGGCCGGCCCATCGATGGTGACTGCAAAGATGACAAAAGTTTGTGATGCAGCATGGGGCCGGCCATGGCCGAGAGTTACTACCTAGCTTGGAGGATAAGGCCGTGAAACTACAAGCCAAAGGGAACCTGACATGCCAATAACACAGCAACGATGCATGCAGAGGCCTTTCTAAGGATCACCGATAACTCCTGACTTGCAAATGATATAGCAACTACACAGAGGCCTTTGGAAGGATCACCGTAACCGGCCGGGGGTGGGTGGGAGAGAGAGATGCCAAAAGCAACATGAAATATTGATATGAAAATAATACTGTGTATCTTAATATCCCGATCTTAAGGATTTCAACTCTCTCTCTCTCTCTCCGTGTGCGCGTCTGTCCGTGTGCGTGCACGAATCAATCACAATCTATTAACCAATATAGAGCTATTGTCTAGAGATTATGTCTAAATTTCAATATTTTTTCACGGTCAAGATGGGTAGTGAAAATTAATTAGGTGGAGACGACAAGATAAAAAAATATGGAATTAGACTTAAAATCATGTTTCGATACCATGTTGGAATTCATAAAATCACTGTGTTAAAATATACGGGTTAAAGATCATAAGCACGTGAATCAATCACAACTGATCATTAACAGATATGGGATTATTATCCAAAAATTGTGCTCAAATTGAGAGAGAGAGAGAGAGAGAGAGAGAGAGAGAGAGAGAGAGAGAGAGAGAGAGAGAGAGTAGGGATGTCAAAAATACCCGCAAATCCGATTATCCGCACTATCCGACCCGTGATGGGTCGGATAATACCCGAATAAACGGATATGGATTCAGGTTCGGATACATTTAAAATACCCATCTCATATTCGGATAGGGTATGGATTTAGTGCACCCAAATCCGTACCCGATCCGAAACCGCTCTTAATAACTTATTGTGCATGTTAGACCTATGATTTTGACATGAACCCAATCTGTTGCCCGTCTTGTTAAATTTGAGTTTAGACTTCTTGCTAAAATTATAAGGACATTTTTATAAAACATAAAAATTACTTTAGAAAGGAAAGAATTGACCGGATTTCTTTTTTTCTAATTCTCATAAATCTCACATTTCTTTGGACGTGAATGTGGACTCATGGTTTATGGACGGATACGGATATCTGCGGATATATCTATACCCGTGACGGATATACCCGTATCCATACCCGCAAAAATAATAGGGTACTATCGGGATATGGTATTAGTAAAATTTTCACAGATAAGATATGGTATTGATCTACCCGAGCCGAACCTGATCCATTGACATCCCTGAGAGAGAGGCCATGCACACTTCAGTATTGTGTCTTCACACTGCGTATAAGTAGTCACCTCAGAGAATACACTTCAGTGTTGTCTGCGTATAAGTAGTCACCTCAGAGAACATTCCAGTGCCCAACCCCGTTGCCTGCGAAGTGCGAACGCAGAGTGAAGGAGAGGTGCCTCGCCATGGGCCGCCCCCACGCGCTTGTGCTGCCCTACCCGGCGCAGGGCCACGTCATCCCCCTCATGGAGCTCTCCTACTGCCTGGTGGACTCAGGGTTCACGGTCACCTTCGTGAACACCGAGCACAACCACAGCCTCGTGGCCGCCGCGCTGTCCGAGAAGCAGCAGCCCACCCTCGACACCGAGGGGTTGCGCCTGGTCGCCATCCCGGACGGGCTCCCGCCCGGCGACACCCGCACCGACGTGGGGCGGCTCTGCGACGCCGTCCTACGGTTCATGCCGGGTCACCTGGAAGAGCTGATCCGGAAGACGAACCAGTCGGGCGACGGCGACAGGATCACCTGCTTGATCGCGGACGAGAGCATGGCGTGGGCGCTGGAGGTAGCCAAGAACATGGGCCTCCGCGCTGCCGCCTACTGGCCCTCCCCCGCCGGGACTCTGGCGGCGATGCTGGACATCCCCAAGCTGATAGAAGACGGCGTCATTGACTCGGAAGGTAAGAATCAAACCCTAGAGAAGCCCTTCGCACATCTCCGTTAGTCCGTCTATATGTTCGGGCTCGTAACATCGACGATGGGTTGCCATGGCGTAAAGGGCATCCGAAGAAGGACAAGTTCCAGCTCGGCCCCTGCATGCCCGCCATGAGCCCGGACCACCTCGTTTGGAACGTCTGCGGCGGCGGGGAGACCCAGCAGATCGCCTTCCGCTACATCCTGAACAACAACCGCGCCACCGAGTCGGCCGAGTTCATCATCTGCAACACCTTCCCCGAGGTCGAGCAGCCCGTCCTCACCTACGCCCCCAGAATCCTCCCCGTCGGCCCCCTCCGCACCGGCCGGTGCCCCGGGAGGCCCGTGGGGCACTTCTGGTCCGAGGACCCAAGTTGCCTCGCCTGGCTCGACGGGCAGCCGGCGGGGTCCGTCGTCTACGTGGCCTTCGGCAGCTTGACCGTCGTCGGGCAGCGGCAGTTCCAGGAGCTGGCGCTGGGGCTGGAGCTCACTGGGCGGCCCTTCCTGTGGGTGGTGCGGCAGGACCTGGTCACGGACGACCCGGCCGGCGCGGCGGCGTACCCTCCAGGGTTCGCCGAGAGGGTGACGGGCCGGGGGAAGGTGGTGGATTGGGCGCCCCAGCTGAGTGTGCTCGCCCACCCCGCCGTTGCGTGCTTCTTCAGCCACTGCGGGTGGAACTCCACCATGGAAGGTGTGATCAACGGGCTGCCCTTCCTCTGCTGGCCGTACTTCGCCGACCAGCTCCTCAACCGGGACTACATCTGCGACGCATGGAGGACGGGGCTGGGAGTGGCGGCCGACGCGGAGGGTATCATCACCAAGGAGGAGATTATGGTGAAGCTGGAGGCGCTGCTCGGGGACGAGGGGATCAAGGAGAGGGCCATGCAGCTCAAGGAGGCGGCCAGGAGGAACGTGGAACCTGGGGGGGCCTCCTACGAGAATTTCCACAAGTTCATGGAAGCCATGAAAGGTTGAAGAACATGCATGCCACAGCGGTGGCATTGGTTGATGCTGCATAGTCTCGCGTCACCTAGGCACAAAATTAATAAAATATATTTAATTAAGAGTATTAAATCTTTATTATATTTATCTATCCAACTCAAAATATTAATATGGTGAGCGGAGAGTGCTCTAATATTTTAATTATATTTTAATATGAGACTATCTTAACGTGAGATTATTAATCTAATATGTCTCCTCACATACAAACAGATAATTAGATTTTATCACGTTCAAAAATACGGGATACGCGGCCCAGATCATAACCATGAACTTAACTCTTATACAACTCCTCACTTAATCTCTAAAAATTTTGAGTTGCATGATCTATTAACAAAGTCTATGATCTGATCCACATATCTCACAGTAATGATAGTATATATATATATATGAAAAGAAATTAATAAAAGAAAAGAAATTTTTACATGAAAACTATGATTAGAGGTGAATTTGTAAATAAATTATTCCTAAAAATTTATTAGAAGACATATCACTGATTTAATTCAAATAGTATATATATGTCATTTAAATGTGATTCTTTTACAAATTTTTAACAAAAAGAAATGATATATCTATAAGTAAATATGACATTTTTATATAATTCAGATTTTCACGGTGATATATCTACTAATATGTTTAGGGTTTAGGGTTACGTCTGCAGAAATGATTTTTTTATAAATTCTTATTTAATAATAATTTTCATGCAAAAACATCTTAAAAAATACTCTAATGGAAAATGAGCACAATAATAAACTGTTTTTAAAAGATGACACAAAAAATACAAATGCCCTCGGCATGGCGTAAAAGCACCAACCTTGGTTCTCCGTCGTCAAGAAAAGCATATTATATATTGCCAGCACTGACTCTGTTGCGGATTTCAATTATCGGAACTATTTTCAAGGAATATTAGTTCTCTTTGACATTTTACAGTTATACACTATATGTTGTACATTATTTAAACATGAAACTTTGTTTTAAAAATAGAAAAAATGAAAATTTTCAATCACCACCTTCCAAACTAAAAAAACTATGGATTTGCTGAAATAATTTTTAAGAATTTTTGCATGAAAATGGTTAGTATAGATTAAGTTGTCAAAAAATTATTCTTAAAAATACATTAGCATGCATATCACTGTGTAAATCTAAATTGTATAAAAATATTAAATTTATTTGTACGCACATCACTTTTTTTTATCAACAACTTGCAAAAAAATCACACTTAAAGAATATTTATGCACTATTGAATTAATCTAGTGATATATCTGTTAATATATTTCTAAGAATGATTATTTTACAAATTCATCTCTAACAATGATTTTTATGTAAAAATCTCTAATTTTTACAATATCATGAATTGAAAATAGGAGACAATGATAGGTTATACGCCTGAAATCTATTAAAATAATCAGAATTGGATCAAAATTTCAGAATTTGGTTTGGGTTTTACAGCCATATAATTAAGAAGGAGGTTGCTGGAGGCAAAAGATGAATCCACCTAAATTTCAACGAAATCTAAATAAGACAACAAATTATAAGGCCGGGATGCTTCCACACAACCACGCGGGGTTGGATCCAAAGGATAAATAAGAAAAGATCAGACGTGTATAAGGGGGTAAGAGAGGACAAGTGCAACTGGGGCGAGGTGGGGGAGATTAATTAAGAGAGGAGGAACAGCAGTATCTTTCAAACAAAAAGGAGATGGAGACACAAAGATGATTAAATTGGAGATGATAACACTACAAGAAAAAGTGGCTATAGAGACCGAATTAGCGACCGATTTAATCGGTCGCTAGTCGGTACCAAATAGAGACCAATTCGGAGACCGAAATAATCGGTCGCATAACCGAGACCGTTTCAGCGACCGCATGTATATCGGTCGCTAATCGGTCGCTATTATTGCGACCGAATTAACTTCGGTCTCCCGTCGGTCGCTGATGCCGTTATACTTCCTACTACGACCCCCGCCCGCCCGAGCCCTCCCGCCCGAGCCCCCCCCCTCCCGCCCGAGCCCCCCCTCCCGAGCCCCCTTCCCCTGCGGCCCCCTCTCCGCCCTAGCCCCCCTCCCCGCTCCCGCCCGAGCCCCCTCCGCCGGAGCCCCCCCTCCGCCCGAGCCCTCCCGCCCGAGCCCCCCTCCTCCGCCGGAGCCCCCCTCCCCGTGCTGCCTCCCGCCCGAGCCCCCCTCCGCCGGAGCCCGTCGCCGCCGCTCGCGTCGAGTCGCCGTCGCCGCTCGCCCTGCCGTCGTCGCCCTCCGCAGGTACCTCTCTCTCTCTCTCTCTCTCTCTCTCTCTCTCTCTCTCTCCCTTCCCCCTCCGTCACCGGCCTGCTCCCCTCCCCCGCCGGCGGAATATCGGGACAAACAGCGCACCGGCGGCTAACGGGGTCTCGTCAACGCGACGTGCAGGGACAAGCAACCTGTTGTCATCAGGACCACTACGAACCGTTGCCGTTGGCCGACGGTCGCTGTTTTGTTGCGCTGGAGGACACGGACGGGGGGGTATCATGCCCTCACACGGCAGCCACAGAAGATACATAACACACCTCCCTCTTTCACACGTCAAACACCACCCCACCCCACTCTACTCTGGTGGCTGGCGAGTGAGGTTTCCCGGGGACTCGCTCTTGAAGTTAATCGAAGGGCGTCCCAGAACCCGCACTGGCCTGCGGGGGACGTGTGGAGATAACGAGCGAGGGGAGAACGTGTGGCTGGGCAAACGTCTCGATCGGTTTTTGTTCTCCACCTCCGTCTTTATTTTATCGTGGCCTGATTTAATAAAAAAGAATTAGAATAGGAGAGAGTGACTTAATAATTTTAATGACAGAACTGATGATGTTTCAGGCTTAATTTCCCCCTCTTCCAAAGTTGGGATGCAACCAATTGCAAACCATTGAGCAGGGCCAAGCCCTTTGACAAGCTCATCAGCTGGATCATTAAGATGTGGGGGGGGGGGGGGGGTAGTAATTAACCTTCCGATCGAGTTCCTGAACGCTAACCCAAAAGCGCCCAAGTCTACAGTAGGAGCATCGTCAAAATTTGTCTTCACACCACTTCCAGTACATGCAGGAGTACTCCACTTCTGAGTTTCCTTGGCACTTTAAATGAAAATCCCCGGCTTTTTTCTCACCAAACCATAGAGTTGAACTCGTTTAAAGCTAGCCCGTCTGTCTACTAAGGATGAGAGACAGGGTGACGGTTACCTCTCGTCAGACACAAATTTACATGTAGATTTCCAAACATGCCAGCAGATCCTGAGGTAACAAAGGGGGATGTGATATTTGTCCTCGGGACGTTGTGTGAACAGGGGAGAGGCGCACTCCAATAATTCCATGAATGATGATTCGAGGAAGAGCTCATCCACACCTAACTTGCTGTACATCACGATATAACGAGGGGCATGTGCAAGATGGGTTCTTGATATATATGTGCTACGGATCTAATCTGGCATAGGTTGTACGTGTAGGGTCGGAACTGTTATTTATGGCCAGAGTGCCGTTGACTGGGAGAGCAGAACTAATAAAAGGGCCCTCTCTTTCGAAGTCATTCACCCCATCACCTATCGGTTGGGTGCCTATCCAACCACTGTACATATGTGGACAAATTAAAACTTCTTGCAGCTCCTCCGGTTAATGGGTGGGTGCGTGTTCAGCTCACGCCATATTTTCGAGAGGAAAAGAATAGTGACCCGGACGCGTGGTCCCAGAGGAACCCACAATGCTTTTCCCCGCAGGCCGTCGCACCATGCAGCTCATTTGGAGTGGGGGAGATGCATGTACTAGCAGTACAGATTGCCAGCATGAGAACAGGGTTATCCTTCTGGTCTGCATGCAACCGTTGAGAGCAGTTTCCCGCATCGACTCAAATTGAAGATATCCGCCTCATCTGTACTACTGTGTTGCGGAAACGTCGCTGTCTGCAAATTGCAAGGTCGATTGAGGTCAGGATAAGCTGAATACCAAGCATAATTTTCAAGCGGTTACAGGGACAGAAACCTAAAAGAAATTATAACCATTTGATAACTTGGCCCTATGCTCTAGTATCAGAGATTCAGGTATAGGATTATTGGTATATTACTTTAGTAGATTAAGGAAGAGAGTAGATCTGCTATATCTGATAGGTAACATCTAACATCCATATCCATGTGTGCGCTCAGCATAACATACTCTTTGCCTTACAATTGACCCATCCTCTCTCTCAAGTAAAGCCCCTTATTTGCATCTCTTTTCTCAATTCATTCTCATAAATCTTCTATGACTATAAGTTGTCAAATATTATTACAATTCCAGTCACCTTGACATCAAGAAGTTTCTAGCTGGCCACAGGCTGTCAGGTACCTATGAGGATTAGTTACAATGTTTTTCTAAAAGTTTTTCTTCCTCCATCTGTTTGTTTAAAGACCTATCATACTATCTTATCCATCCTCAGTAATAAAATGGGGTTTAAGATTGCACCATATTTACTAATGTTCAAAAAGTAACATTGTATGTTTTGATGAGTGAAAAAGTGTCATTTAATGGTTATAAATGTTTCTGTCCTGCATCAGATTTGGTATCAGAGCATAAGGGAATCAACTTATTTTTATAAGTTGAGGTCCTACATTTTGTAATCAGTATGCTTCCTCTTCCGATTATTTTTACTGCATATTTACCTAATGGACAACGAGCAGAAATTGATGTACATGAGTCGGAAGATAAGAATTGGATTTCACCTGACATTGTTAAGTCACTTGCTAAGACCGGAGAAATTGTTATTGAGGGTGACCGTGTATTTGTGGAGTTCTCTAAGAAGTTCAAAACAGTCACGTATGATGATGGAGCTTGGTGTGACATTGGGTCAATGGCTGCCCCATTCATTATTTTAGGAAGAAAGTGGTTAGAAGAAAGAAGTGCGGTTATTGATTCAGAAAGAAAAACATGCACTTTGAGTTTAGTGTTATTTTCTTGTATTTTCGTAATTAAATTAAGGTTTATTTTTAGTTTAGTGTTATTTAGTCGGTTATGTGTTTTGTTAATTTTAATAGTTAGGGTATTGTTGGATGAAAAGTAAAGTGTGTTTTATTATTGTCTTATTCAGTAATGATACCATCAATTTCTTTACTTGATTTCTGCATAGCTAGTGACAGTGTTGTCTTTAAGCTAAAAAGTATCATGCTATATTTTATTTCTGCTAAATAGCTAGTGAAAGTGTTGTCTTTATGTTGGATGTTAAAATAAAATTCCTGTTTTCATTGTGTACATGTATTGCCAATTTCACATGTTACTGCTATGTTTTTAGATTGTGTTATTATCTTGTCAATATTTAATTAGTTGGGTGTTGTATGTGAGCTGAGATGCGTGGGTGCAACCTAACATTGCACGCATCTTAGGAGAGCGTGTTAAGCCCGTGCCAATCAACCTACCCGTTCAAGACTTTGGGATTGATATGCACGTTCTCATTTTGAATGATGAGAATGTGTATATCTAACTCAAAGTCTTGAATTGTCCCGTTTGGACAGTCTGTGAATGTTTGATCGCACTTAGGTGGTTAATTACTATATGTGTTTGTGTTGTTTGTTAAAAATTTTGGCTGCGTCTTCTCACTCCTCTCTGATATACCTTTATTGATTTTGATTATTTTCTTAACCACTTATTAGTAAGTGTTTAAGAAAATTTCTTAATCAATAAATATTTTGTGGTATATCGGAGAGGTGTGGGGAGATGCTGCCGAAATTTTTAGCAAACAACACAACACATATAGTAATTAATCGTGCGATCAAACCTTCACAGATGGGTTAAAAAGTGAAGATCTAAATGATATTTCCGTCCTATTTAAAATGGCAGACATGGACGATGTGAGGTAAGGGTTGTACTTTTTATTTTGTTAAACATGTTAAAGTTTTGTGTGTTTACATTTCATTCGCATAGGGAAAATGTCTGAAGATCGTTCATGGATGTACCGTAGAGTAGTTGATCAGGTGGTGTCTATAGAATTTAAAAATGGAGTTGAGAGATTCATTCAGTTTGCTTTGAGAAATTCTATTGAAGCTGTAGATTGTGAGGGTCGTATCCGATGTCCTTGTGTAGTCTGTAAGAATTTGAAGTGGCTGACAACATGGGATGTACAACGTCATTTATACAGAAAGGGGTTTGTTAAAGATTATACAAACTGGATATGTCATGGTGAAACATTGTGGTCGACCTACGAGCCTGCCAATGTTGGAAGTGGAAGTTCATATGTTGATATGGTCATAGATGCTGCTGGTCCAGGATTCAATGTTCACGAGGAGCATGTACATAATGAAGAACCGCCAAACAAGACAGCTGAAAGATTTTATCAGCTACTCAAAGATGCTGATGAGCCATTGTGGACTGGATGTCAAAATCACTCTCGACTGTCTGCGGTGTCACAATTATTGAACTTGAAATCTGAATTTCACATCAGTGAGATTTGTTTTGATCGTTTGTTACTGATTATCAAAAGTATGTTGCCACAAGATGAGAAATTACCTGAAAATTTTTATCGTGCAAAGAAGATGGTCACTGACTTAGGGCTTGGATATAAGAAAATAGATGCATGTCCTAATCATTGCATGCTATATTATAATGAGGCTAAAAGTAAGGTATCATGTTCCATATGTGGTCATGATAGATTCAAGCCTAAGAAAGGGGACAATTCAAAGCAAAAAGATATACCATATATGTCATTGCGGTATTTTCCTATTGCACCGAGATTGCAGAGAATGTATATGGCACCAAAGATAGCTCAACATATGAGATGGCATGCGGAAAGAGTACGTCGACAACATAATGTAATCAGTCATCCTGCAGATGCCGAAGCTTGGAGTCACTTTAACCGTGCTCACCCTACTTTCTCAAAAGAGTCGCGTAATGTAAGGCTGGGTTTATGTACTGATGGATTCAATCCATTTGGAGGTTCAGTGACTTCCTACTCTTGCTGGCCAGTTTTCGTGACACCATATAATATTCCGCCAAATATGTGCATGAAACGAGAGCATTTATTTCTATCATTATTGATCCCTGGTCCAAAAAGTCCTGGGAAAAAATTAGACATATATCTCAGGCCGTTGATTGATGAGTTGAAGTTGTTATGGACTGATGGGGTTACTACCTATGATGCATGCAGAAAACAAAATTTCACTATGAAGGCTGCATTGATGTGGACAATAAGCGACTTTCCTGCATATGGAATGTTATCTAGCTGGAGCACTCATGGAAAACTAGCATGTCCTTACTGTATGGACAGTTCCAAATCATTTGTACTTAAGCATGGTGGCAAGTCATGCTGGTTTGATTGTCATCGACGATTTCTACCAAGGGACCATCCGTTTAGAAGGCAAAAAGATGCATTCTTAAAGAACAGAATTGAATTGGAAGAAGCTGATTTTGAACGGTTGTCTGGTCCACATTTAGCAGCACGTGTACAGAACTTACCAGATATAGCACAATTGTCGAGCAGCACAAGACAACTCCCTGGATTTGGGAAGGATCACAATTGGGTCAAAAAAAGTATCTTCTGGGAATTGCCTTATTGGTCAACTCTTCTTATACGACATAACATCGACGTCATGCATGTTGAGAAGAATGTCTTTGATAATGTGTTCAACACTGTTATGGACATAACAGGCAAAACAAAGGATAATGTGAATGCCCGTTTAGACTTGAAAATACATTGTAAACGTCCAGAACTGTACCTTATTGATAGAAATGGTAAAACAGTTAAACCGAAAGCAAGTTACGCCCTTGGAGCTGCACAGATTAAAGAAGTATGCTCTTGGCTAAAACAGTTGAGATTTCCAGATGGTTATGTGTCTAACATTGCTCGTTGCGTGAATACAAATGAGGGGAAAATATATGGAATGAAAAGTCATGACTGTCATGTGTTCATGCAGAGGTTGTTACCTATTGTATTTCGTGATATGATGCCGAAGGCGATATGGGGAGCAGTGACTGAGTTAAGTCAGTTTTTCAAAATTTTATGTGCATCAGAGCTCAGGTATGAAGATGTGGAAACTATTGAACAGAATGTGATCACGACAGTTTGTAGATTGGAAAAGATATTTCCACCATCATTCTTTGATTCAATGGAGCACCTGCTTATACACTTACCATATGAGGCTAAAGTAGGAGGGCCAGTACAATTTAGATGGATGTATCCATTTGAGAGGTAATATATATATATTTTCTCCTCATAATTCAATTACATGGTGATGTGTTTTTCATTATCTTATGAACATTCTGGTAGGTGTATGCATGAATTGAAAATGAAAGTTCGCAACAAGGCAAAAGTAGAGGGTTCCATTGCCGAGGCGTACATTATGGAAGAAATATCAAATTTCTGTTCAATGTACTTTGAACCTGAGGTACAAACTCGTCGAACTCGGCCACCACGTAATGATGATGGGGGAGACTCCGTTCACTCTGAGCGACTGTCGATATTTAAGTATCCTGGACGTGCGTATGGACGTTCCTCGAGTCGGATGCTAAATGATAGAGAATTGCACTGTGCAGAAATTTACATCCTTTTAAATTGTATGGAGGTTGAACCTTATGTTGCGTAAGTTCTCTGCTCAAATTACATTGTGTCTATAACTTATTATTTTTCATTCCATCTATAATGCTCCAATGGTCGTAATACAGACAATTTGACTCAGAATTAATCCAAAGATGTCCATATCTCACTGACATGGAGGTTGAAAAAGAACGAGAAAAATCATTCGCTTCTTGGCTGAAATATCGTGTAAGTATTATTACTACTCTTTCTCCTTGTTGGGTCAATGACAAATTCTGACTAGTGTGCTGTCCATATGTAGGTTGAAAATGATTTTATTACTGATCAAAGAATTCGAGTGATCAGTTATGGCCCATCGAAAGTTGCACGTACATATCCAGCATTTATTGTGAATGGGTATAGATTTCACACTAGACAATATGGGCAGAATAAGTCAACAATGAACAGCGGGGTATGTGTGAAAGGAAGTACATATAATGAAAACGAATGTGATTATTATGGTATTATTGAGGAGATCTTAGAATTGCAATATCTCGGAGATGACAACCATATATTTCTGTTAAAGTGTCATTGGTTTGATCCTAATTCTGTTCGAAATGACACAACATATGGGATTGTCGATATCAGACATAAGTCTAAATTGAATACTTATGATCCATTCATTTTGGCCGCACAAGCCCAGCAGGTCTATTATACAAAGTATCCATCGTCTAGAAATAAAGAAAGAAATGATTGGTGGGCAGTTTGCAAGGTTAAGACAAGGCTTTTCCCGGATTATGAGTTGGATTTGACTGAAACAGAGCAGTTGGATGTGAATGCCGAATTCTTTCAATCAGACTTGGGTGATGATGTAGACTTGCCTGCTTCTAGTGATGAATCTGTGGAGGCACCGTCTTTATCTAAAGAGAATGAAGTGGAGGAAGTCGATCCAGAACAACCAGAAATACAGTTGGGGGACTCCGAAGAGGAGGAATATATTAGTGATCAAAATGAATCTGATAATGAAGATGTGAATGCTGAATTTGTTATATCTCCAACATCTGAAGAAGAAATGGAGAATGTTTGATTAATGGTATACAATTTTATCTGGGAATTTTAATACTCTGTAACTTTCTTTCTTTCACTATTTGATGAATATGCATGTATTTTATTACCAGTTGAAGATATGGTTCGAGGACGGCGTGGGACTCCCAGAGGTGGGAGGGGAGAGGGTAGCGGGAGGAGATTTACTTCCGTTTCACCACCGGTAGTAGGTATGTATACTTTCCCTTCATAATGCATTGTAGTATTTGTTGAAAATAATTCATTATGTATTTGTGTTATCTGATTATTATTTTCACAGGACCCACGACCTCTACACCGTTACGACCGACCTCTGCACCGCTACCACCGGTAGTAGGTATGTATACTTTCATGTATAATGCATTGTAGTATTTGTTGAAAATAATTCTTTATGTTTTTGTGTTATCTGATTCTTATTTTCACAGGACCCACGACCTCTGCACATATACCACCGACCTCTGCACCGCTACCACCGGTAGTAGGTATGTATACTTTCCCTTCATAATGCATTGTAGTATTTGTTGAAAATAATTCATTATGTATTTGTGTTATCTGATTCTTATCCTTACAGGACCCACGGCCTCTGCACCGTTACCACTGACAACGGGTACATTGACGGCCTATGCACCGCCATCACACATGGCGAGTGGATCTACACCTCCCCCAGCTGAGTCAGGTATGTTCATTTGCATATTTATGTTTTTTTGATAGTTTGTTTTATTTATACTATTTAATTCGTATAGTACGTGCTGATGACGAGGCGAGTCATCATGAGGGGGAGGGCTGTTGTAATGAGACGATGCGGGCAGTGTGGATAAATGAAGGGTACGTAATGCATTATTTTTGTTATTTATTCGTCATTGTGGTATTAATATTTTTAATTTCAGGAATAAAATAGAGCCAGCCCAAGCATCACAATTTATTACAAAGACAATTCAAGCACATTTTCCAGGCCCCATCCATCGCTTTGCTGATTTTCCGATGGGTGTTCAGGATTTATTGTTCTCTATGTTCTTGGTATTTATCTTATTTTATCATATTAAGTCATTTTCAATTATTATTTTAACCCACTTTGTTATGTAACATATAAATTTTTGTTGTTGTTAATATATAGAGGAATCATCGATTCACAGAACATTCAGATGAGTTACGTGCTAGATTTGCATGGACAGCTACTGCAAGAGATAATTTCAAACATCTTATGTACAATGCCCGAAGATATGCAAAAAAAGCATGTGCAAGTACTGATAAGAACATATGGAAGGAGCATGGGCCTGTGTGGATGAGAAAGGAGTATTGGACAGAGCTGTGCAACATTTGGGAAGCGGAGAAATGGAATGCCAATTCAAACAAAGCAAAGCAAAACAGAGCAGCGCATCCTGAAGCGAATTTACACACGGGTGGCTCTGTCTCCTTTGCAACACATAAAGCGAGATTAGTAAGTACACTTCTACATATATAAATTTTTTGTTTCTATTATGAAACTGTGATTTATTTGAATAACAGGAAGCACAGTTAAAGCGGCCAGCTCAATTTCATGAACTTTTTGATCGAACTCATAAGAAGAAAGGGACAAATGCTTACATTAGTGAGAAAGCTCGGGAGGTAGCGGTAAGTGTATACATTAATAGTTTTCATTTAAGATTAAATTGTAGAATAATTTGGTTTTGTTTTTTTTTGGTTTTTGCAGGACTCATATAGTAGACGAATGGATGAGAGGTACGGGGATGACAGTCAGCGTCCAGAGTTGGATCCTGCCATTTGGGTTGCAGCATCTGGGGCACCCAAGAAAGGACATGTTTATGGTTTTGGACATAGCTTGGGCACGACTAGGGTGTTATCATCATGCTCGAGTTCGGTCTCACATGCGACCTCTCCATTTACCACACCAGCAGCCCCAGATGGTTCTTCCAGTGCCGCCCCGACCATGACTCCAGATATGTTTAGGCAGATCGTCAACGAGACCGTCTCTCAGAATATCTCTCAGAATATCTCAACCATCGTCGCTCAGACCGTCTCCCAGATGCTCACATCCTTGGGAATTGATAGTAGTAGAGCACCTCCTGCACCTCCTGCACAGCAGCCTCCGGTAAGTATTTTATTTGATTGATTTTCTATTTGTTAACTCTAAATATCATCTTACAAAATATAAGAATTTAGATTGAGGAGGGGAAAATATCATTTTCTTAACTCTAAATATCATCTTACACCTATCCTCTGGATATTAGAATCAACAGGCAGACTGTTCTGCAGGATTTTCCATAGGTGTATAGAGATTTTGGTTAGAACTGAAAGTGAAAAGATATGTATAAATTCTATTCACTTGAGTGGGGGAGGATACAGATCTATAAATATTCATAAAGCTAGAATAATATAAGGAAAGTAACATGTAGACATGAATAAAATATGCCAATTTAGGTGAAAAGATCTCCCCAAAGTCTGGTAACTGTCATGGCAGGAAGCCAGGAACAGCACCTCTAAGCAAAGGAAGGGCAGTTCATACAAAGGAGCATAGGTCATAAGTTACAAGAAGTGAAGGATATTATATATAGTCGGCGGCGGCCGCCATTGGGGCGTATCCCTGCAAGGGAAAGGCGGAGAAGATACCATACAGAAATGGCTATGGAAGTTACCCAAGTTCTTTTGAATGCACAGTCAATAGATTCAGCGGTTCGCAAGCATGCTGAGGAAAGTTTAAAACAATTTCAGGATCAAAATGTTACTGGGTTCTTGCTATCTCTTTCGAGTGAATTAGCAAATAATGACAAGCCTGTTGTTAGCCGTAAATTGGCAGGCTTGATTCTCAAAAATGCCCTGGATGCAAAGGAGCAACACAGAAAATTTGAGCATGTGCAGAGATGGTTATCATTGGATGTAGCTGTTAGGGCCCAGGTCAAAGGATGTTTACTACAGACTCTCTCTTCACCGGTGATTGATGCAAGATCTACTGCATCTCAAGTTGTTGCAAAGATTGCTGGTATTGAGTTGCCTCAAAATCAATGGCCTGAACTTATCAGTTCTCTCTTGTCAAATATTCACCAACTTCAGCCAGATGTTAAGCAAGCAACTTTGGACACCCTAGGTTACATGTGTGAAGAAGTCTCCCCTGATGAAGTTGATCAAGAGCAAGTCAATAAGATATTGACAGCGGTTGTTCAAGGCATGAGTGCTTCTGAGGGAAACATTGATGTTAGGCTGGCTGCAACTCGAGCTCTGCATAATTCTTTGGGATTTGCTCAGGCAAACTTCGGGAATGATATGGAGAGGGATTATATCATGAGAGTCATTTGTGAAGCTACTCTGTCCCCTGAGGTGAAGATACGGCAGGCTGCATTCGAATGCTTGGTCTCCATATCCTCCATGTATTATGAGAAGCTTGCATCGTATATGCAGGACATATTTAACATCACTGCAAAAGCTGTGAGGGAAGATGAGGAACCTGTTGCTCTACAAGCTATTGAATTCTGGAGCTCAATATGCGATGAAGAGATTGACATCTTAGATGAATATGGAGGGGATTTTTCTGCTGATTCTGACACCCCTTGCTTTTATTTTATCAAGCAGGCACTACCTGCGCTTGTCCCTATGCTGTTGGAGACACTCCTTAAGCAAGAAGACGACCAAGATCAGGATGAAGGAGTTTGGAATCTTGCAATGGCTGGAGGAACATGCTTGGGTTTGGTTGCACGGACCGTGGGAGATGACATTGTGCCTCTTGTTATGCCATTCATAGAAGAAAACATTAACAAACCTGAATGGAGGCAGCGAGAAGCAGCAACTTATGCATTTGGTTCTAAAATCTGAAATACCGGTCGGATGGCCGTGCCGGTCATTCCAATACGACCGGGGAGATGAAAGTGACTTGTCAGAACTGACGGAATCCAAATCGGATGCCCGGTTTGAGCTCGGCGCTCAAACTTCATTTTTAAAATACACTTATTTCAAATGAACTGTTAGGACGGGTCCGGGGGTCTAAAATCTGAAATACCGGTCGGATGGCCGTGCCGGTCATTCCAATACGACCGGGGAGATGAAAGTGACTTGTCAGAACTGACGGAATCCAAATCGGATGCCCGGTTTGAGCTCGGCGCTCAAACTTCATTTTTAAAATACACTTAGTTCAAATGAACTATTAGGACGGGGCATTTGGTTCTAAAATCTGAAATACCGGTCGGATGGCCGTGCCGATCATTCCAATACGACCGGGGAGATGAAAGTGACTTGTCAGAACTGACGGAATCCAAATCGGATGCCCGGTTTGAGCTCGGCGCTCAAACTTCATTTTTAAAATACACTTAGTTCAAATGAACTGTTAGGACGGGTCCGGGGGTCTAAAATTCGAAATACCGGTCGGATGGCCGTGCCGATCATTCCAATACGACCGGGGAGATGAAAGTGACTTGTCAGAACTGACGGAATCCAAATCGGATGCCCGGTTTGAGCTCGGCGCTCAAACTTCATTTTTAAAATACACTTAGTTCAAATGAACTGTTAGGACGGGTCCGGGGGTCTAAAATTCGAAATACCGGTCGGATGGCCGTGCCGATCATTCCAATACGACCGGGGAGATGAAAGTGACTTGTCAGAACTGACGGAATCCAAATCGGATGCCCGGTTTGAGCTCGGCGCTCAAACTTCATTTTTAAAATACACTTAGTTCAAATGAACTGTTAGGACGGGTCCGGGGGTCTAAAATTCGAAATACCGGTCGGATGGCCGTGCCGATCATTCCAATACGACCGGGGAGATGAAAGTGACTTGTCAGAACTGACGGAATCCAAATCGGATGCCCGGTTTGAGCTCGGCGCTCAAACTTCATTTTTAAAATACACTTAGTTCAAATGAACTGTTAGGACGGGTCCGGGGGTCTAAAATTCGAAATACCGGTCGGATGGCCGTGCCGATCATTCCAATACGACCGGGGAGATGAAAGTGACTTGTCAGAACTGACGGAATCCAAATCGGATGCCCGGTTTGAGCTCGGCGCTCAAACTTCATTTTTAAAATACACTTAGTTCAAATGAACTGTTAGGACGGGTCCGGGGGTCTAAAATTCGAAATACCGGTCGGATGGCCGTGCCGATCATTCCAATACGACCGGGGAGATGAAAGTGACTTGTCAGAACTGACGGAATCCAAATCGGATGCCCGGTTTGAGCTCGGCGCTCAAACTTCATTTTTAAAATACACTTAGTTCAAATGAACTGTTAGGACGGGGCATTTGGTTCTAAAATCTGAAATACCGGTCGGATGGCCGTGCCGATCATTCCAATACGACCGGGGAGATGAAAGTGACTTGTCAGAACTGACGGAATCCAAATCGGATGCCCGGTTTGAGCTCGGCGCTCAAACTTCATTTTTAAAATACACTTAGTTCAAATGAACTGTTAGGACGGGTCCGGGGGTCTAAAATTCGAAATACCGGTCGGATGGCCGTGCCGATCATTCCAATACGACCGGGGAGATGAAAGTGACTTGTCAGAACTGACGGAATCCAAATCGGATGCCCGGTTTGAGCTCGGCGCTCAAACTTCATTTTTAAAATACACTTAGTTCAAATGAACTGTTAGGACGGGTCCGGGGGTCTAAAATTCGAAATACCGGTCGGATGGCCGTGCCGATCATTCCAATACGACCGGGGAGATGAAAGTGACTTGTCAGAACTGACGGAATCCAAATCGGATGCCCGGTTTGAGCTCGGCGCTCAAACTTCATTTTTAAAATACACTTAGTTCAAATGAACTGTTAGGACGGGTCCGGGGGTCTAAAATTCGAAATACCGGTCGGATGGCCGTGCCGATCATTCCAATACGACCGGGGAGATGAAAGTGACTTGTCAGAACTGACGGAATCCAAATCGGATGCCCGGTTTGAGCTCGGCGCTCAAACTTCATTTTTAAAATACACTTAGTTCAAATGAACTGTTAGGACGGGTCCGGGGGTCTAAAATTCGAAATACCGGTCGGATGGCCGTGCCGATCATTCCAATACGACCGGGGAGATGAAAGTGACTTGTCAGAACTGACGGAATCCAAATCGGATGCCCGGTTTGAGCTCGGCGCTCAAACTTCATTTTTAAAATACACTTAGTTCAAATGAACTGTTAGGACGGGTCCGGGGGTCTAAAATTCGAAATACCGGTCGGATGGCCGTGCCGATCATTCCAATACGACCGGGGAGATGAAAGTGACTTGTCAGAACTGACGGAATCCAAATCGGATGCCCGGTTTGAGCTCGGCGCTCAAACTTCATTTTTAAAATACACTTAGTTCAAATGAACTGTTAGGACGGGGCATTTGGTTCTAAAATCTGAAATACCGGTCGGATGGCCGTGCCGATCATTCCAATACGACCGGGGAGATGAAAGTGACTTGTCAGAACTGACGGAATCCAAATCGGATGCCCGGTTTGAGCTCGGCGCTCAAACTTCATTTTTAAAATACACTTAGTTCAAATGAACTGTTAGGACGGGTCCGGGGGTCTAAAATTCGAAATACCGGTCGGATGGCCGTGCCGATCATTCCAATACGACCGGGGAGATGAAAGTGACTTGTCAGAACTGACGGAATCCAAATCGGATGCCCGGTTTGAGCTCGGCGCTCAAACTTCATTTTTAAAATACACTTAGTTCAAATGAACTGTTAGGACGGGTCCGGGGGTCTAAAATTCGAAATACCGGTCGGATGGCCGTGCCGATCATTCCAATACGACCGGGGAGATGAAAGTGACTTGTCAGAACTGACGGAATCCAAATCGGATGCCCGGTTTGAGCTCGGCGCTCAAACTTCATTTTTAAAATACACTTAGTTCAAATGAACTGTTAGGACGGGGCATTTGGTTCTAAAATCTGAAATACCGGTCGGATGGCCGTGCCGATCATTCCAATACGACCGGGGAGATGAAAGTGACTTGTCAGAACTGACGGAATCCAAATCGGATGCCCGGTTTGAGCTCGGCGCTCAAACTTCATTTTTAAAATACACTTAGTTCAAATGAACTGTTAGGACGGGTCCGGGGGTCTAAAATTCGAAATACCGGTCGGATGGCCGTGCCGATCATTCCAATACGACCGGGGAGATGAAAGTGACTTGTCAGAACTGACGGAATCCAAATCGGATGCCCAGTTTGAGCTCGGCGCTCAAACTTCATTTTTAAAATACACTTAGTTCAAATGAACTGTTAGGACGGGGCATTTGGTCTAAAATCTGAAATACCGGTCGGATGGCCGTGCCGATCATTCCAATACGACCGGGGAGATGAAAGTGACTTGTCAGAACTGACGGAATCCAAATCGGATGCCCGGTTTGAGCTCGGCGCTCAAACTTCATTTTTAAAATACAAGATGAAATTTGAACTTATATTGTGTGTGTGTATTTATATATATGAAAATGAGCTGGCTTAAACTATTGGCATACTCTTGTTAATGCTTGATTTCTTTATTAAGTCTTGTTAATGCTTGATTTCTTTATTAAGGATTTGATTATAATTTTTTTAAATGATATACAGGATCATCCGTCGCGAGATGTTGGACGAGACGACGACCAGGATGATGTTGGACGAGACGACGACCAGGATGAGACATATGTGGAGGATTTGTGATTTTATTTTAGTTGTGTATGTTGTCATTTTATTATTATGGATGTATGATTAATTTGTGATTTTATTTTAATTGTGTGTAATTTGAGGTTCGTGGAGATTGTGATCCGTGTAGTTGATTTATTATTGTTTTATGAAATTGTTATTTATCAGGTGTTTGTATGTGATGAATTTGAGATTTGTCGATATTGTTGTCTGTGTAGTTGATTTTATATTTATGTTATGAATTTGTTATTTATCAGGTAATTTATTTATCAGTTTAAATAAATTTTTAAAAAAAAATAATGCAAAATTAGCGACCGCATTGAGACTGAATTGCGACCGAATAGCGACTATACGTTATATTTCTTTTATTAAATAATTATACTTGGCGACCGACTGGCGACCGACTAGCCACCGAATAAATCCGATAGGTTTATTTTATTTTTAAAAATAAAACAAATTTAGAGACCGACTGGCGACCGAATTGAGACCGAATAAATCCGATAGGTTAATTTTATTTTTAAAAATACAACATAATTCGAGACCGAATAGCGACCGAATTGAGACCGACTTAATCCGATAGGTTAATTTTATTTTTTAAAATACAACAAATGTAGCGACCGAATAGAGACTGAATGGCGACCGAATTATTAGCGACCGGTCAGGCGACCGATTATAATCGGTCTCTGGTAACGACTGATACTGCGACCGAATTATGTCGGTCGCTATATAGCGACTATTATATAGCGACCGACATATTCGGTCGCTAGATAGTATCTGTTCGGTCGCAATGAAGATTTGCGACCGATCTACGACTGAATAGCGACTGATAGGTCGGTCGCTATCCGCGATTTTTCTTGTAGTGTAATATAAAAAGAGGAAGGAACTGAAACATGTAGAGGTAGAAATCTGGTTTTTATGTCCCGTATCTCACTTCTCTATTTATTTGTTGTGGAAGTCGTCCGGCACCCGTGGATGTCTGCAAACACCAGAAGCGAAGGGCGTTAGAAGGAGCCCTAGGTGTTACCCCAGGAAACAATCCTCCGATGCTTAAGTCAGCAACGGTTTTGAGAGAGGAATAGAGAAGAGTAGACGAGGGGGAGAGATGAAGGTCGTAGTAGGAGATCTGAGAGATGTGTAGATCCTCCCGACAAGTGTTCAACGCTCCCAGTGGTCATTCGGAAAGTACTCGCTGGGTGGTAATTATAAGGTCTTACGGGAGAGATTCTCTCTCTGGACGTAGACGGGCATGACCTCTCCTTCTCTCTATGCAGTTCTTGACAGGAAATCTACCGTACCTTTTCTCCTCTGTCCCAGTCCCTTTTATATGGGGTCGTCCTGGTGTCGATGGTCACTCCCTTAGCAGGGAAGGGCGTAAGTGGTGGAGTAACGTCTCCCGCGATCAGGGCGGGAGTTTCCCGTTGAAGGTGATTACCTCGGGGTCGGCCGGTCTTTGGACGAATCTCGCGGTGCTCGTGGGGCGTGCTCGCCCGTTATGGGATCGAGGCCGACGTCGTGGGGGTAACGGTCGGTCGTCGGAGCGTCATCCGGCCACTACAAGAAAAATCGCGGATAGCGACCGACCTATCGGTCGCTATTCAGTCGTAGATCGGTCGCAAATCTTTATTGCGACCGAACAGATACTATCTAGCGACCGAATATGTCGGTCGCTATATAATAGTCGCTATATAGCGACCGACATAATTCGGTCGCAGTATCAGTCGTTACCAGAGACCGATTATAATCGGTCGCCTGACCGGTCGCTAATAATTCGGTCGCCATTCAGTCTCTATTCGGTCGCTACATTTGTTGTATTTTAAAAAATAAAATTAACCTATCGGATTAAGTCGGTCTCAATTCGGTCGCTATTCGGTCTCGAATTATGTTGTATTTTTAAAAATAAAATTAACCTATCGGATTTATTCGGTCTCAATTCGGTCGCCAGTCGGTCTCTAAATTTGTTTTATTTTTAAAAATAAAATAAACCTATCGGATTTAGTCGGTGGCTAGTCGGTCGCCAGTCGGTCGCCAAGTATAATTATTTAATAAAAGAAATATAACGTATAGTCGCTATTCGGTCGCAATTCAGTCTCAATGCGGTCGCTAATTTTGCATTATTTTTTTTTTAAAAATTTATTTAAACTGATAAATAAATTACCTGATAAATAACAAATTCATAACATAAATATAAAATCAACTACACAGACAACAATATCGACAAATCTCAAATTCATCACATACAAACACCTGATAAATAACAATTTCATAAAACAATAATAAATCAACTACACGGATCACAATCTCCACGAACCTCAAATTACACACAATTAAAATAAAATCACAAATTAATCATACATCCATAATAATAAAATGACAACATACACAACTAAAATAAAATCACAAATCCTCCACATATGTCTCATCCTGGTCGTCGTCTCGTCCAACATCATCCTGGTCGTCGTCTCGTCCAACATCTCGCGACGGATGATCCTGTATATCATTTAAAAAAATTATAATCAAATCCTTAATAAAGAAATCAAGCATTAACAAGACTTAATAAAGAAATCAAGCATTAACAAGAGTATGCCAATAGTTTAAGCCAGCTCATTTTCATATATATAAATACACACACACAATATAAGTTCAAATTTCATCTTGTATTTTAAAAATGAAGTTTGAGCGCCGAGCTCAAACCGGGCATCCGATTTGGATTCCGTCAGTTCTGACAAGTCACTTTCATCTCCCCGGTCGTATTGGAATGATCGGCACGGCCATCCGACCGGTATTTCAGATTTTAGAACCAAATGCCCCGTCCTAACAGTTCATTTGAACTAAGTGTATTTTAAAAATGAAGTTTGAGCGCCGAGCTCAAACCGGGCATCCGATTTGGATTCCGTCAGTTCTGACAAGTCACTTTCATCTCCCCGGTCGTATTGGAATGATCGGCACGGCCATCCGACCGGTATTTCGAATTTTAGACCCCCGGACCCGTCCTAACAGTTCATTTGAACTAAGTGTATTTTAAAAATGAAGTTTGAGCGCCGAGCTCAAACCGGGCATCCGATTTGGATTCCGTCAGTTCTGACAAGTCACTTTCATCTCCCCGGTCGTATTGGAATGATCGGCACGGCCATCCGACCGGTATTTCAGATTTTAGAACCAAATGCCCCGTCCTAACAGTTCATTTGAACTAAGTGTATTTTAAAAATGAAGTTTGAGCGCCGAGCTCAAACCGGGCATCCGATTTGGATTCCGTCAGTTCTGACAAGTCACTTTCATCTCCCCGGTCGTATTGGAATAATCGGCACGGCCATCCGACCGGTATTTCGAATTTTAGACCCCCGGACCCGTCCTAACAGTTCATTTGAACTAAGTGTATTTTAAAAATGAAGTTTGAGCGCCGAGCTCAAACCGGGCATCCGATTTGGATTCCGTCAGTTCTGACAAGTCACTTTCATCTCCCGGTCGTATTGGAATGATCGGCACGGCCATCCGACCGGTATTTCGAATTTTAGACCCCCGGACCCGTCCTAACAGTTCATTTGAACTAAGTGTATTTTAAAAATGAAGTTTGAGCGCCGAGCTCAAACCGGGCATCCGATTTGGATTCCGTCAGTTCTGACAAGTCACTTTCATCTCCCCGGTCGTATTGGAATGATCGGCACGGCCATCCGACCGGTATTTCGAATTTTAGACCCCCGGACCCGTCCTAACAGTTCATTTGAACTAAGTGTATTTTAAAAATGAAGTTTGAGCGCCGAGCTCAAACCGGGCATCCGATTTGGATTCCGTCAGTTCTGACAAGTCACTTTCATCTCCCCGGTCGTATTGGAATGATCGGCACGGCCATCCGACCGGTATTTCGAATTTTAGACCCCCGGACCCGTCCTAACAGTTCATTTGAACTAAGTGTATTTTAAAAATGAAGTTTGAGCGCCGAGCTCAAACCGGGCATCCGATTTGGATTCCGTCAGTTCTGACAAGTCACTTTCATCTCCCCGGTCGTATTGGAATGATCGGCACGGCCATCCGACCGGTATTTCGAATTTTAGACCCCCGGACCCGTCCTAACAGTTCATTTGAACTAAGTGTATTTTAAAAATGAAGTTTGAGCGCCGAGCTCAAACCGGGCATCCGATTTGGATTCCGTCAGTTCTGACAAGTCACTTTCATCTCCCCGGTCGTATTGGAATGATCGGCACGGCCATCCGACCGGTATTTCGAATTTTAGACCCCCGGACCCGTCCTAACAGTTCATTTGAACTAAGTGTATTTTAAAAATGAAGTTTGAGCGCCGAGCTCAAACCGGGCATCCGATTTGGATTCCGTCAGTTCTGACAAGTCACTTTCATCTCCCCGGTCGTATTGGAATGATCGGCACGGCCATCCGACCGGTATTTCAGATTTTAGAACCAAATGCCCCGTCCTAACAGTTCATTTGAACTAAGTGTATTTTAAAAATGAAGTTTGAGCGCCGAGCTCAAACCGGGCATCCGATTTGGATTCCGTCAGTTCTGACAAGTCACTTTCATCTCCCCGGTCGTATTGGAATGATCGGCACGGCCATCCGACCGGTATTTCGAATTTTAGACCCCCGGACCCGTCCTAACAGTTCATTTGAACTAAGTGTATTTTAAAAATGAAGTTTGAGCGCCGAGCTCAAACCGGGCATCCGATTTGGATTCCGTCAGTTCTGACAAGTCACTTTCATCTCCCCGGTCGTATTGGAATGATCGGCACGGCCATCCGACCGGTATTTCGAATTTTAGACCCCCGGACCCGTCCTAACAGTTCATTTGAACTAAGTGTATTTTAAAAATGAAGTTTGAGCGCCGAGCTCAAACCGGGCATCCGATTTGGATTCCGTCAGTTCTGACAAGTCACTTTCATCTCCCCGGTCGTATTGGAATGATCGGCACGGCCATCCGACCGGTATTTCGAATTTTAGACCCCCGGACCCGTCCTAACAGTTCATTTGAACTAAGTGTATTTTAAAAATGAAGTTTGAGCGCCGAGCTCAAACCGGGCATCCGATTTGGATTCCGTCAGTTCTGACAAGTCACTTTCATCTCCCCGGTCGTATTGGAATGATCGGCACGGCCATCCGACCGGTATTTCAGATTTTAGAACCAAATGCCCCGTCCTAATAGTTCATTTGAACTAAGTGTATTTTAAAAATGAAGTTTGAGCGCCGAGCTCAAACCGGGCATCCGATTTGGATTCCGTCAGTTCTGACAAGTCACTTTCATCTCCCCGGTCGTATTGGAATGATCGGCACGGCCATCCGACCGGTATTTCGAATTTTAGACCCCCGGACCCGTCCTAACAGTTCATTTGAACTAAGTGTATTTTAAAAATGAAGTTTGAGCGCCGAGCTCAAACCGGGCATCCGATTTGGATTCCGTCAGTTCTGACAAGTCACTTTCATCTCCCCGGTCGTATTGGAATGATCGGCACGGCCATCCGACCGGTATTTCAGATTTTAGAACCAAATGCCCCGTCCTAATAGTTCATTTGAACTAAGTGTATTTTAAAAATGAAGTTTGAGCGCCGAGCTCAAACCGGGCATCCGATTTGGATTCCGTCAGTTCTGACAAGTCACTTTCATCTCCCCGGTCGTATTGGAATGACCGGCACGGCCATCCGACCGGTATTTCAGATTTTAGACCCCCGGACCCGTCCTAACAGTTCATTTGAAATAAGTGTATTTTAAAAATGAAGTTTGAGCGCCGAGCTCAAACCGGGCATCCGATTTGGATTCCGTCAGTTCTGACAAGTCACTTTCATCTCCCCGGTCGTATTGGAATGACCGGCACGGCCATCCGACCGGTATTTCAGATTTTAGAACCAAATGCATAAGTTGCTGCTTCTCGCTGCCTCCATTCAGGTTTGTTAATGTTTTCTTCTATGAATGGCATAACAAGAGGCACAATGTCATCTCCCACGGTCCGTGCAACCAAACCCAAGCATGTTCCTCCAGCCATTGCAAGATTCCAAACTCCTTCATCCTGATCTTGGTCGTCTTCTTGCTTAAGGAGTGTCTCCAACAGCATAGGGACAAGCGCAGGTAGTGCCTGCTTGATAAAATAAAAGCAAGGGGTGTCAGAATCAGCAGAAAAATCCCCTCCATATTCATCTAAGATGTCAATCTCTTCATCGCATATTGAGCTCCAGAATTCAATAGCTTGTAGAGCAACAGGTTCCTCATCTTCCCTCACAGCTTTTGCAGTGATGTTAAATATGTCCTGCATATACGATGCAAGCTTCTCATAATACATGGAGGATATGGAGACCAAGCATTCGAATGCAGCCTGCCGTATCTTCACCTCAGGGGACAGAGTAGCTTCACAAATGACTCTCATGATATAATCCCTCTCCATATCATTCCCGAAGTTTGCCTGAGCAAATCCCAAAGAATTATGCAGAGCTCGAGTTGCAGCCAGCCTAACATCAATGTTTCCCTCAGAAGCACTCATGCCTTGAACAACCGCTGTCAATATCTTATTGACTTGCTCTTGATCAACTTCATCAGGGGAGACTTCTTCACACATGTAACCTAGGGTGTCCAAAGTTGCTTGCTTAACATCTGGCTGAAGTTGGTGAATATTTGACAAGAGAGAACTGATAAGTTCAGGCCATTGATTTTGAGGCAACTCAATACCAGCAATCTTTGCAACAACTTGAGATGCAGTAGATCTTGCATCAATCACCGGTGAAGAGAGAGTCTGTAGTAAACATCCTTTGACCTGGGCCCTAACAGCTACATCCAATGATAACCATCTCTGCACATGCTCAAATTTTCTGTGTTGCTCCTTTGCATCCAGGGCATTTTTGAGAATCAAGCCTGCCAATTTACGGCTAACAACAGGCTTGTCATTATTTGCTAATTCACTCGAAAGAGATAGCAAGAACCCAGTAACATTTTGATCCTGAAATTGTTTTAAACTTTCCTCAGCATGCTTGCGAACCGCTGAATCTATTGACTGTGCATTCAAAAGAACTTGGGTAACTTCCATAGCCATTTCTGTATGGTATCTTCTCCGCCTTTCCCTTGCAGGGATACGCCCCAATGGCGGCCGCCGCCGACTATATATAATATCCTTCACTTCTTGTAACTTATGACCTATGCTCCTTTGTATGAACTGCCCTTCCTTTGCTTAGAGGTGCTGTTCCTGGCTTCCTGCCATGACAGTTACCAGACTTTGGGGAGATCTTTTCACCTAAATTGGCATATTTTATTCATGTCTACATGTTACTTTCCTTATATTATTCTAGCTTTATGAATATTTATAGATCTGTATCCTCCCCCACTCAAGTGAATAGAATTTATACATATCTTTTCACTTTCAGTTCTAACCAAAATCTCTATACACCTATGGAAAATCCTGCAGAACAGTCTGCCTGTTGATTCTAATATCCAGAGGATAGGTGTAAGATGATATTTAGAGTTAAGAAAATGATATTTTCCCCTCCTCAATCTAAATTCTTATATTTTGTAAGATGATATTTAGAGTTAACAAATAGAAAATCAATCAAATAAAATACTTACCGGAGGCTGCTGTGCAGGAGGTGCAGGAGGTGCTCTACTACTATCAATTCCCAAGGATGTGAGCATCTGGGAGACGGTCTGAGCGACGATGGTTGAGATATTCTGAGAGATATTCTGAGAGACGGTCTCGTTGACGATCTGCCTAAACATATCTGGAGTCATGGTCGGGGCGGCACTGGAAGAACCATCTGGGGCTGCTGGTGTGGTAAATGGAGAGGTCGCATGTGAGACCGAACTCGAGCATGATGATAACACCCTAGTCGTGCCCAAGCTATGTCCAAAACCATAAACATGTCCTTTCTTGGGTGCCCCAGATGCTGCAACCCAAATGGCAGGATCCAACTCTGGACGCTGACTGTCATCCCCGTACCTCTCATCCATTCGTCTACTATATGAGTCCTGCAAAAACCAAAAAAAAACAAAACCAAATTATTCTACAATTTAATCTTAAATGAAAACTATTAATGTATACACTTACCGCTACCTCCCGAGCTTTCTCACTAATGTAAGCATTTGTCCCTTTCTTCTTATGAGTTCGATCAAAAAGTTCATGAAATTGAGCTGGCCGCTTTAACTGTGCTTCCTGTTATTCAAATAAATCACAGTTTCATAATAGAAACAAAAAATTTATATATGTAGAAGTGTACTTACTAATCTCGCTTTATGTGTTGCAAAGGAGACAGAGCCACCCGTGTGTAAATTCGCTTCAGGATGCGCTGCTCTGTTTTGCTTTGCTTTGTTTGAATTGGCATTCCATTTCTCCGCTTCCCAAATGTTGCACAGCTCTGTCCAATACTCCTTTCTCATCCACACAGGCCCATGCTCCTTCCATATGTTCTTATCAGTACTTGCACATGCTTTTTTTGCATATCTTCGGGCATTGTACATAAGATGTTTGAAATTATCTCTTGCAGTAGCTGTCCATGCAAATCTAGCACGTAACTCATCTGAATGTTCTGTGAATCGATGATTCCTCTATATATTAACAACAACAAAAATTTATATGTTACATAACAAAGTGGGTTAAAATAATAATTGAAAATGACTTAATATGATAAAATAAGATAAATACCAAGAACATAGAGAACAATAAATCCTGAACACCCATCGGAAAATCAGCAAAGCGATGGATGGGGCCTGGAAAATGTGCTTGAATTGTCTTTGTAATAAATTGTGATGCTTGGGCTGGCTCTATTTTATTCCTGAAATTAAAAATATTAATACCACAATGACGAATAAATAACAAAAATAATGCATTACGTACCCTTCATTTATCCACACTGCCCGCATCGTCTCATTACAACAGCCCTCCCCCTCATGATGACTCGCCTCGTCATCAGCACGTACTATACGAATTAAATAGTATAAATAAAACAAACTATCAAAAAAACATAAATATGCAAATGAACATACCTGACTCAGCTGGGGGAGGTGTAGATCCACTCGCCATGTGTGATGGCGGTGCATAGGCCGTCAATGTACCCGTTGTCAGTGGTAACGGTGCAGAGGCCGTGGGTCCTGTAAGGATAAGAATCAGATAACACAAATACATAATGAATTATTTTCAACAAATACTACAATGCATTATGAAGGGAAAGTATACATACCTACTACCGGTGGTAGCGGTGCAGAGGTCGGTGGTATATGTGCAGAGGTCGTGGGTCCTGTGAAAATAAGAATCAGATAACACAAAAACATAAAGAATTATTTTCAACAAATACTACAATGCATTATACATGAAAGTATACATACCTACTACCGGTGGTAGCGGTGCAGAGGTCGGTCGTAACGGTGTAGAGGTCGTGGGTCCTGTGAAAATAATAATCAGATAACACAAATACATAATGAATTATTTTCAACAAATACTACAATGCATTATGAAGGGAAAGTATACATACCTACTACCGGTGGTGAAACGGAAGTAAATCTCCTCCCGCTACCCTCTCCCCTCCCACCTCTGGGAGTCCCACGCCGTCCTCGAACCATATCTTCAACTGGTAATAAAATACATGCATATTCATCAAATAGTGAAAGAAAGAAAGTTACAGAGTATTAAAATTCCCAGATAAAATTGTATACCATTAATCAAACATTCTCCATTTCTTCTTCAGATGTTGGAGATATAACAAATTCAGCATTCACATCTTCATTATCAGATTCATTTTGATCACTAATATATTCCTCCTCTTCGGAGTCCCCCAACTGTATTTCTGGTTGTTCTGGATCGACTTCCTCCACTTCATTCTCTTTAGATAAAGACGGTGCCTCCACAGATTCATCACTAGAAGCAGGCAAGTCTACATCATCACCCAAGTCTGATTGAAAGAATTCGGCATTCACATCCAACTGCTCTGTTTCAGTCAAATCCAACTCATAATCCGGGAAAAGCCTTGTCTTAACCTTGCAAACTGCCCACCAATCATTTCTTTCTTTATTTCTAGACGATGGATACTTTGTATAATAGACCTGCTGGGCTTGTGCGGCCAAAATGAATGGATCATAAGTATTCAATTTAGACTTATGTCTGATATCGACAATCCCATATGTTGTGTCATTTCGAACAGAATTAGGATCAAACCAATGACACTTTAACAGAAATATATGGTTGTCATCTCCGAGATATTGCAATTCTAAGATCTCCTCAATAATACCATAATAATCACATTCGTTTTCATTATATGTACTTCCTTTCACACATACCCCGCTGTTCATTGTTGACTTATTCTGCCCATATTGTCTAGTGTGAAATCTATACCCATTCACAATAAATGCTGGATATGTACGTGCAACTTTCGATGGGCCATAACTGATCACTCGAATTCTTTGATCAGTAATAAAATCATTTTCAACCTACATATGGACAGCACACTAGTCAGAATTTGTCATTGACCCAACAAGGAGAAAGAGTAGTAATAATACTTACACGATATTTCAGCCAAGAAGCGAATGATTTTTCTCGTTCTTTTTCAACCTCCATGTCAGTGAGATATGGACATCTTTGGATTAATTCTGAGTCAAATTGTCTGTATTACGACCATTGGAGCATTATAGATGGAATGAAAAATAATAAGTTATAGACACAATGTAATTTGAGCAGAGAACTTACGCAACATAAGGTTCAACCTCCATACAATTTAAAAGGATGTAAATTTCTGCACAGTGCAATTCTCTATCATTTAGCATCCGACTCGAGGAACGTCCATACGCACGTCCAGGATACTTAAATATCGACAGTCGCTCAGAGTGAACGGAGTCTCCCCCATCATCATTACGTGGTGGCCGAGTTCGACGAGTTTGTACCTCAGGTTCAAAGTACATTGAACAGAAATTTGATATTTCTTCCATAATGTACGCCTCGGCAATGGAACCCTCTACTTTTGCCTTGTTGCGAACTTTCATTTTCAATTCATGCATACACCTACCAGAATGTTCATAAGATAATGAAAAACACATCACCATGTAATTGAATTATGAGGAGAAAATATATATATATTACCTCTCAAATGGATACATCCATCTAAATTGTACTGGCCCTCCTACTTTAGCCTCATATGGTAAGTGTATAAGCAGGTGCTCCATTGAATCAAAGAATGATGGTGGAAATATCTTTTCCAATCTACAAACTGTCGTGATCACATTCTGTTCAATAGTTTCCACATCTTCATACCTGAGCTCTGATGCACATAAAATTTTGAAAAACTGACTTAACTCAGTCACTGCTCCCCATATCGCCTTCGGCATCATATCACGAAATACAATAGGTAACAACCTCTGCATGAACACATGACAGTCATGACTTTTCATTCCATATATTTTCCCCTCATTTGTATTCACGCAACGAGCAATGTTAGACACATAACCATCTGGAAATCTCAACTGTTTTAGCCAAGAGCATACTTCTTTAATCTGTGCAGCTCCAAGGGCGTAACTTGCTTTCGGTTTAACTGTTTTACCATTTCTATCAATAAGGTACAGTTCTGGACGTTTACAATGTATTTTCAAGTCTAAACGGGCATTCACATTATCCTTTGTTTTGCCTGTTATGTCCATAACAGTGTTGAACACATTATCAAAGACATTCTTCTCAACATGCATGACGTCGATGTTATGTCGTATAAGAAGAGTTGACCAATAAGGCAATTCCCAGAAGATACTTTTTTTGACCCAATTGTGATCCTTCCCAAATCCAGGGAGTTGTCTTGTGCTGCTCGACAATTGTGCTATATCTGGTAAGTTCTGTACACGTGCTGCTAAATGTGGACCAGACAACCGTTCAAAATCAGCTTCTTCCAATTCAATTCTGTTCTTTAAGAATGCATCTTTTTGCCTTCTAAACGGATGGTCCCTTGGTAGAAATCGTCGATGACAATCAAACCAGCATGACTTGCCACCATGCTTAAGTACAAATGATTTGGAACTGTCCATACAGTAAGGACATGCTAGTTTTCCATGAGTGCTCCAGCTAGATAACATTCCATATGCAGGAAAGTCGCTTATTGTCCACATCAATGCAGCCTTCATAGTGAAATTTTGTTTTCTGCATGCATCATAGGTAGTAACCCCATCAGTCCATAACAACTTCAACTCATCAATCAACGGCCTGAGATATATGTCTAATTTTTTCCCAGGACTTTTTGGACCAGGGATCAATAATGATAGAAATAAATGCTCTCGTTTCATGCACATATTTGGCGGAATATTATATGGTGTCACGAAAACTGGCCAGCAAGAGTAGGAAGTCACTGAACCTCCAAATGGATTGAATCCATCAGTACATAAACCCAGCCTTACATTACGCGACTCTTTTGAGAAAGTAGGGTGAGCACGGTTAAAGTGACTCCAAGCTTCGGCATCTGCAGGATGACTGATTACATTATGTTGTCGACGTACTCTTTCCGCATGCCATCTCATATGTTGAGCTATCTTTGGTGCCATATACATTCTCTGCAATCTCGGTGCAATAGGAAAATACCGCAATGACATATATGGTATATCTTTTTGCTTTGAATTGTCCCCTTTCTTAGGCTTGAATCTATCATGACCACATATGGAACATGATACCTTACTTTTAGCCTCATTATAATATAGCATGCAATGATTAGGACATGCATCTATTTTCTTATATCCAAGCCCTAAGTCAGTGACCATCTTCTTTGCACGATAAAAATTTTCAGGTAATTTCTCATCTTGTGGCAACATACTTTTGATAATCAGTAACAAACGATCAAAACAAATCTCACTGATGTGAAATTCAGATTTCAAGTTCAATAATTGTGACACCGCAGACAGTCGAGAGTGATTTTGACATCCAGTCCACAATGGCTCATCAGCATCTTTGAGTAGCTGATAAAATCTTTCAGCTGTCTTGTTTGGCGGTTCTTCATTATGTACATGCTCCTCGTGAACATTGAATCCTGGACCAGCAGCATCTATGACCATATCAACATATGAACTTCCACTTCCAACATTGGCAGGCTCGTAGGTCGACCACAATGTTTCACCATGACATATCCAGTTTGTATAATCTTTAACAAACCCCTTTCTGTATAAATGACGTTGTACATCCCATGTTGTCAGCCACTTCAAATTCTTACAGACTACACAAGGACATCGGATACGACCCTCACAATCTACAGCTTCAATAGAATTTCTCAAAGCAAACTGAATGAATCTCTCAACTCCATTTTTAAATTCTATAGACACCACCTGATCAACTACTCTACGGTACATCCATGAACGATCTTCAGACATTTTCCCTATGCGAATGAAATGTAAACACACAAAACTTTAACATGTTTAACAAAATAAAAAGTACAACCCTTACCTCACATCGTCCATGTCTGCCATTTTAAATAGGACGGAAATATCATTTAGATCTTCACTTTTTAACCCATCTGTGAAGGTTTGATCGCACGATTAATTACTATATGTGTTGTGTTGTTTGCTAAAAATTTCGGCAGCATCTCCCCACACCTCTCCGATATACCACAAAATATTTATTGATTAAGAAATTTTCTTAAACACTTACTAATAAGTGGTTAAGAAAATAATCAAAATCAATAAAGGTATATCAGAGAGGAGTGAGAAGACGCAGCCAAAATTTTTAACAAACAACACAAACACATATAGTAATTAACCACCTAAGTGCGATCAAACATTCACAGACTGTCCAAACGGGACAATTCAAGACTTTGAGTTAGATATACACATTCTCATCATTCAAAATGAGAACGTGCATATCAATCCCAAAGTCTTGAACGGGTAGGTTGATTGGCACGGGCTTAACACGCTCTCCTAAGATGCGTGCAATGTTAGGTTGCACCCACGCATCTCAGCTCACATACAACACCCAACTAATTAAATATTGACAAGATAATAACACAATCTAAAAACATAGCAGTAACATGTGAAATTGGCAATACATGTACACAATGAAAACAGGAATTTTATTTTAACATCCAACATAAAGACAACACTTTCACTAGCTATTTAGCAGAAATAAAATATAGCATGATACTTTTTAGCTTAAAGACAACACTGTCACTAGCTATGCAGAAATCAAGTAAAGAAATTGATGGTATCATTACTGAATAAGACAATAATAAAACACACTTTACTTTTCATCCAACAATACCCTAACTATTAAAATTAACAAAACACATAACCGACTAAATAACACTAAACTAAAAATAAACCTTAATTTAATTACGAAAATACAAGAAAATAACACTAAACTCAAAGTGCATGTTTTTCTTTCTGAATCAATAACCGCACTTCTTTCTTCTAACCACTTTCTTCCTAAAATAATGAATGGGGCAGCCATTGACCCAATGTCACACCAAGCTCCATCATCATACGTGACTGTTTTGAACTTCTTAGAGAACTCCACAAATACACGGTCACCCTCAATAACAATTTCTCCGGTCTTAGCAAGTGACTTAACAATGTCAGGTGAAATCCAATTCTTATCTTCCGACTCATGTACATCAATTTCTGCTCGTTGTCCATTAGGTAAATATGCAGTAAAAATAATCGGAAGAGGAAGCATACTGATTACAAAATGTAGGACCTCAACTTATAAAAATAAGTTGATTCCCTTATGCTCTGATACCAAATCTGATGCAGGACAGAAACATTTATAACCATTAAATGACACTTTTTCACTCATCAAAACATACAATGTTACTTTTTGAACATTAGTAAATATGGTGCAATCTTAAACCCCATTTTATTACTGAGGATGGATAAGATAGTATGATAGGTCTTTAAACAAACAGATGGAGGAAGAAAAACTTTTAGAAAAACATTGTAACTAATCCTCATAGGTACCTGACAGCCTGTGGCCAGCTAGAAACTTCTTGATGTCAAGGTGACTGGAATTGTAATAATATTTGACAACTTATAGTCATAGAAGATTTATGAGAATGAATTGAGAAAAGAGATGCAAATAAGGGGCTTTACTTGAGAGAGAGGATGGGTCAATTGTAAGGCAAAGAGTATGTTATGCTGAGCGCACACATGGATATGGATGTTAGATGTTACCTATCAGATATAGCAGATCTACTCTCTTCCTTAATCTACTAAAGTAATATACCAATAATCCTATACCTGAATCTCTGATACTAGAGCATAGGGCCAAGTTATCAAATGGTTATAATTTCTTTTAGGTTTCTGTCCCTGTAACCGCTTGAAAATTATGCTTGGTATTCAGCTTATCCTGACCTCAATCGACCTTGCAATTTGCAGACAGCGACGTTTCCGCAACACAGTAGTACAGATGAGGCGGATATCTTCAATTTGAGTCGATGCGGGAAACTGCTCTCAACGGTTGCATGCAGACCAGAAGGATAACCCTGTTCTCATGCTGGCAATCTGTACTGCTAGTACATGCATCTCCCCCACTCCAAATGAGCTGCATGGTGCGACGGCCTGCGGGGAAAAGCATTGTGGGTTCCTCTGGGACCACGCGTCCGGGTCACTATTCTTTTCCTCTCGAAAATATGGCGTGAGCTGAACACGCACCCACCCATTAACCGGAGGAGCTGCAAGAAGTTTTAATTTGTCCACATATGTACAGTGGTTGGATAGGCACCCAACCGATAGGTGATGGGGTGAATGACTTCGAAAGAGAGGGCCCTTTTATTAGTTCTGCTCTCCCAGTCAACGGCACTCTGGCCATAAATAACAGTTCCGACCCTACACGTACAACCTATGCCAGATTAGATCCGTAGCACATATATATCAAGAACCCATCTTGCACATGCCCCTCGTTATATCGTGATGTACAGCAAGTTAGGTGTGGATGAGCTCTTCCTCGAATCATCATTCATGGAATTATTGGAGTGCGCCTCTCCCCTGTTCACACAACGTCCCGAGGACAAATATCACATCCCCCTTTGTTACCTCAGGATCTGCTGGCATGTTTGGAAATCTACATGTAAATTTGTGTCTGACGAGAGGTAACCGTCACCCTGTCTCTCATCCTTAGTAGACAGACGGGCTAGCTTTAAACGAGTTCAACTCTATGGTTTGGTGAGAAAAAAGCCGGGGATTTTCATTTAAAGTGCCAAGGAAACTCAGAAGTGGAGTACTCCTGCATGTACTGGAAGTGGTGTGAAGACAAATTTTGACGATGCTCCTACTGTAGACTTGGGCGCTTTTGGGTTAGCGTTCAGGAACTCGATCGGAAGGTTAATTACTACCCCCCCCCCCCCACATCTTAATGATCCAGCTGATGAGCTTGTCAAAGGGCTTGGCCCTGCTCAATGGTTTGCAATTGG
This sequence comes from Amorphophallus konjac, assembly GCA_022559845.1. Classification (NCBI taxonomy): domain Eukaryota; kingdom Viridiplantae; phylum Streptophyta; class Magnoliopsida; order Alismatales; family Araceae; genus Amorphophallus; species Amorphophallus konjac. The sequence goes on from CM040119.1 coordinate 2,663,136, forward strand.
TTGCATCCCAACTTTGGAAGAGGGGGAAATTAAGCCTGAAACATCATCAGTTCTGTCATTAAAATTATTAAGTCACTCTCTCCTATTCTAATTCTTTTTTATTAAATCAGGCCACGATAAAATAAAGACGGAGGTGGAGAACAAAAACCGATCGAGACGTTTGCCCAGCCACACGTTCTCCCCTCGCTCGTTATCTCCACACGTCCCCCGCAGGCCAGTGCGGGTTCTGGGACGCCCTTCGATTAACTTCAAGAGCGAGTCCCCGGGAAACCTCACTCGCCAGCCACCAGAGTAGAGTGGGGTGGGGTGGTGTTTGACGTGTGAAAGAGGGAGGTGTGTTATGTATCTTCTGTGGCTGCCGTGTGAGGGCATGATACCCCCCCGTCCGTGTCCTCCAGCGCAACAAAACAGCGACCGTCGGCCAACGGCAACGGTTCGTAGTGGTCCTGATGACAACAGGTTGCTTGTCCCTGCACGTCGCGTTGACGAGACCCCGTTAGCCGCCGGTGCGCTGTTTGTCCCGATATTCCGCCGGCGGGGGAGGGGAGCAGGCCGGTGACGGAGGGGGAAGGGAGAGAGAGAGAGAGAGAGAGAGAGAGAGAGAGAGAGAGAGGTACCTGCGGAGGGCGACGACGGCAGGGCGAGCGGCGACGGCGACTCGACGCGAGCGGCGCGGCGACGGGCTCCGGCGGAGGGGGGCTCGGGCGGGAGGCAGCACGGGGAGGGGGGCTCCGGCGGAGGAGGGGGGCTCGGGCGGGAGGGCTCGGGCGGAGGGGGGGCTCCGGCGGAGGGGGCTCGGGCGGGAGCGGGGAGGGGGGCTAGGGCGGAGAGGGGGCCGCAGGGGAAGGGGGCTCGGGAGGGGGGGCTCGGGCGGGAGGGGGGGGGGCTCGGGCGGGAGGGCTCGGGCGGGCGGGGGTCGTAGTAGGAAGTATAACGGCATCAGCGACCGACGGGAGACCGAAGTTAATTCGGTCGCAATAATAGCGACCGATTAGCGACCGATATACATGCGGTCGCTGAAACGGTCTCGGTTATGCGACCGATTATTTCGGTCTCCGAATTGGTCTCTATTTGGTACCGACTAGCGACCGATTAAATCGGTCGCTAATTCGGTCTCTATAGCCACTTTTTCTTGTAGTGGGCGGTCATTCCGCTTGGGCCGAAGTCCTTTTCACATTGTAGAATCCGATGCCGAGTCGTAGTGGGCCATGCCTTGATGGGCCGCGACTGTCGGACGCCTTTGGGCGCGTTGTCGATCGTGAGTCCAATTGGACTCGTTGGTGATAGACCGGTTATGGGCCGAGTCACATCTACCCTCCTCAAAACTTAATCAAACTTACACATAGTCAAAAGTCACAAAAGCTAACCTCACGGAAGAGGACGGCCGGAGGTGGGTGGACCAGACCCCCCCCCCCCCTTCCCTAAATTTTTTTAGGTTTACCATTTTCACGTCACACTCTAGACAAATAAATTGAGAATGGTCACCCATCTCGGCTCCTGCTTGTTAGGTTTTATTGGATTAAATAATCCATCACAAAATTTTAAGAAGGGTCCTTTATTATGAACGAATTATATTTTAATCTAGAATTATTTTAACACTGATGATAAAAATATCACTGATCGAATACGGCGCGGATAGTAAATTATCTGTATCTGTATCTGATAAAGAAAAATCGTATCTATTTATTATTCACTAAGTATTCAAAAAATGATATATCCGATGTTAGAATAAGATATCATTCAAATTTTATTTGCTATTTTCACGTTTATTCTGTACCTAGGGTTCAACTCTTGTGTGCTCAGATTTAAGCTTTGTATTCGTTTCCCAATAGAAACAGAAGATGTATTTTCCCCCGATTCTACATGATATCACAGCTGCCAGGGGTTAGGGATCGACCCTTACCGCCGGCGCTTCCCTTCTCCCTCTCATCGCCGTCGTGGCTTCTCCTTTTCTCTCTCTACCGCATCCCACCGGAGCAGAAGCCAGAGCCGGAGCCGGACGACCCCGCGCCCTTCCTCCCGCTTGACGGCTTCGCAGACGCGGACGACCCCGCGCCGCCGACTACGACCCCGCAGGAAGGGGGCCTTCGCGCCCAGACGCCTACGCAGCATCCAGACGCCCACGCGGTTCTCACTTAGGGTTACTTGCTGATTCAAATTCCCCCAATAAATCAAACCAAACGAGCCGGACGCGTCTCCCCACTTACTCAGGGTTACTTACAGCTTACCAATCTTCAAACATCGGACTTTTTTCACCACCGAGTTGAGAACGGTGACCCATATCCCAACTCACTGCGATCCCTCGGCCGGCCGATCGACGGTGAGTGCAAAGATGACAAAAGTTTGTGATGCAGCATGGGGCCGGCCATGGCCGGGAGTTACTACCTAGCTTGGAGGATAAGGCCGTGAAACTACAAGCCAAAGGGAACCTGACATGCCAATAACACAGCAACGATGCATGCAGAGGTCTTTCGAAGGATCACCCGAAACTCCTGACTTGCAAATAATATAGCAACTGCAGAGAGGCCTTTGGAAGGATCACCATAACCGGCCGGGGGTGGGTAGGTGGGAGAGAGAGATGCCAAAAGCAGCATGACATATTGACATGAATATAATATAGCATCGATGCAGAGCAGAGGCGTTTGGAAGGATCACCATCACACACGCACAGACAGAGATCTACTAGCCAAAAGGATTCTGACATGAAAAAAAATACAGCAATATTGATGCAGAGGAGTATGGATGGATCACCATCGAGTGCCCACACACGAGAGAGAGAGTGAGAGAGATTCATAAAACTGCGGTGTTAGAGATACAGAGTCCCTGAGTCATAAGCACGGAACCAATCACAATCTATTTACCGATATATAATTATTACCCATAGACTATGTCCAAGTGACAGGGTTGTGCTCAATACCTCATGCTCTGATATCATGTTGGAATCTATAAAATCACAGTGTTGAGATACACGGAGATATGGTCATAATCATATGAACCAACAACAATCTATTAACCGATAAAGATTATGTCTAAATTCTAACACACAGAGAGAGAGAGAGAGAGAGACTACGAATAAGTAGTCATCTCAGATAACACACTTCATGAGTGTTGTGTCTTGTTGAATCTACAAAATCGCGGTGTTGAAATATACAGACCCATGATCATAAGCACATGAACCACAACTCATTTAACCAATACGAGATTATTATCCAAGAGGAACTATGTCCAAATATTCCAACACTCCTCCTCACGGTCAAGATGGGCCGTGGACATTAATCGGGTGGAGGTGATAAGAGGACTTGGGCCAAGACCATGTTATGATACCATGTTGAATCCACAAAACCGCGGTGTTGAGATACAAGGGCTCAGGGTCATAAACACATGAACCACAACTTATTTAACCAATACGAGACTATTGCCCGAGGGACTATGCCCAAATATTATAACACTCTCCCTCACGGCTAAGATGGACCGTGGACATTAATCGGGTGGAAGTGACAAGAGGAGTTAAGTCATTTGACCCGCTCTGATACCATGTTGGATCCTCGGAGTGATTCGGGTATGCTCTGGTTTGCTTAGCTGTAGGAGATACAGGCTTGCTATCTTTACATGTCTTCACCACTGCGTATAAGTAGTCACCTCAGAGAACATTCCAGTGCCCAACCCCGTTGCCTGCGAACTGCGAACGCAGAGTGAAGGAGAGGCGCCTCGCCATGGGCCGCCCCCACGCGCTGGTGCTGCCCTACCCGGCGCAGGGCCACGTGATCCCCCTCATGGAGCTCTCCTACTGCCTGGTGGACTCAGGGTTCACGGTCACCTTCGTGAACACCGAGCACAACCACAGCCTCGTGGCCGCCGCGCTGTCCGAGAAGCAGCAGCCCACCCTCGACACCGAGGGGTTGCGCCTGGTCGCCATCCCGGACGGGCTCCCGCCAGGCGACACCCGCACCGACGTGGGGCGGCTCTGCGACGCCGTCCTACGGTTCATGCCGGGTCACCTGGAAGAGCTGATACGGAAGACGAACGAGTCGGGCGACGGCGACAGGATCACCTGCGTGATCGCGGACGAGACCATGGCGTGGGCGCTGGAGGTAGCCAAGAACATGGGCCTCCGCGCTGCCGCCTACTGGCCCGCCCCCGCCGGGATTCTGGCGGTGGTGCTGGACATCCCCAAGCTGATAGAAGACGGCGTCATTGACTCGGAAGGTAAGAATCAAACCCTAGAGAAGCCCTTCGCACATCTCCGTTAGTCCGTCTATATGCTCGGGCTCGTAACATCCACGATGGGTTGCCATGGCGTAAAGGGCATCCGAAGAAGGACAAGTTCCAGCTCGGCCCCTGCATGCCCGCCATGAGTCCGGACCACCTCGTTTGGAACGTCTGCGGGGGTGGGGAGACCCAGCGGCTCGTCTACCGCTACATCCTGAACAACAACCGCGCCACCGAGTCGGCCGAGTTCATCATCTGCAACACCTTCCCCGAGGTCGAGCAGCCCGTCCTCACCTACGCCCCCAGAATCCTCCCCGTCGGCCCCCTCCGCACCGGCCGGTTCCCCGGGAGGCCCGTGGGGCACTTCTGGTCCGAGGACCCAAGCTGCCTCGCCTGGCTCGACGGGCAGCCGGCGGGGTCCGTCGTCTACGTGGCCTTCGGCAGCTTGACCGTCGTCGGGCAGCGGCAGTTCCAGGAGCTGGCGCTGGGGCTGGAGCTCACTGGGCGGCCCTTCCTGTGGGTGGTGAGGCAGGACCTGGTCACGGACGACCCGGCCGGCGCGGCGGCGTACCCTCCAGGGTTCGCCGAGAGGGTGACGGGCCGGGGGAAGGTGGTGGATTGGGCGCCCCAGCTGAGTGTGCTCGCCCACCCCGCCGTGGCGTGCTTCTTCAGCCACTGCGGGTGGAACTCCACCATGGAAGGTGTGATCAACGGGCTGCCCTTCCTCTGCTGGCCGTACTTCGCCGACCAGCTCCTCAACCGGGACTACATCTGCGACGCATGGAGGACGGGGCTGGGAGTGGCGGCCGACGCGGAGGGGATCATCACCAAGGAGGAGATTATGGTGAAGCTGGAGGCGCTTCTCGGGGACGAGGGGATCAAGAAGAGGGCCATGCAGCTCAAGGAAGCGGCCAGGAGGAACGTGGAACCTGGGGGGGCCTCCTACGAGAATTTCCACACGTTTATGGAAGCCATGAAGGGTTGAAGAACATGCATACGTACCACAGCGGTGGCATTGGCTGATGCTACGTAGTCTCGCGTCACGTATTAAAATTTTATTATATTAATCTATCCAACTCAAAATATTATTATGGTGTTTGGGAGTATTTTTTTATTAAGATTATTTCTCTTTTAAAAAATATTTCACTGTGATTTTTATCATAAATTTTAAATTTATAAAATTTAACTTTAGACATATTTGATAAAATATTTAAGAAAGTAAGGAGTTTTCTTATTAAGAGGTGATTGAAGATAGGGAGATAGGTGGTAACGACGTGTGTGTGAGAGAGAGAGAGAGAGGTGGTCATGGGAGGGAGAGAAAGAGAGGTGACATATGTGTGTGAGAGTGAAAGAGATAATTATGAGAGAGAACTCTTTTAAAAAAAATGAAAGAAAACGTTATTTTTTATTTGAAAAAATGTAATGAAGAGTTAACTCTCTCCCTAAAAATTAGGAGAGATATTCTAAACATGATTTAGTCCACGTTCTTTCCTCAAAATAAAATTTGAGAGAAAAAATATATAAAAAAACATAACCAAACACTCCTACGTTGAGTGAAAGTGTTCTAATATTTTAAATATATTGTAATATGAGATTATCCTAACATGGGGCTATTAATTATTAACATGTCCTTTACGTATATACAGATAATTAGATTTTATTACGCGGACTATGACAAACATGAAATACGCAACCCAGATCATAACCATAGACTCAACTGTACTTATGCAACTCCTCACTTAATCTCCTAAGATTTAGTGTTGCATGATCTATTAACAAAGTCGTATGTAGCTGTGATCTGATCCACATATGTCACAGTTATGACAGTATATATGTACATGATAGAGTTTAAAATTCACCAACGTTTAAGGAGAGTATAGTAAAAAAATATAGTCTAATGTAAAATGAGCACAATAATAAACTATGTTTAAAAGATGACACAAAAAAATACCAATGCCCTCGACATAGCTTAAAAGCACTAACCTTGGTTCTCTGTCGTCGAGAAAAGCATACTACATGTTGCCTGCTCTGTCGACTCTGCTGCGGATTTCCATTATCGGAACTATTTTCATGGACTGTTAGTTCTCTCTGATATTTTACAGCCATAAACTATATGTTGTACATTATCTAAACTTGAAACTTTGCTTAAAAAATAAAAAAATGAAAAATTTCAATCACCATCTTCCAAACTAAAAAAATATAGATTTCTTGAAATACTTTTTACAATATTATGACTTGAAAATAGGAGACAAGAACATCATTTTTTCAATCTGATAATTAGCTTCTTGGAATATTCGATTCTGATAATTAATCAATGACAGTTTATACGTCTGAGATCTATTAAAATAATCAGAATTGGATCAAAATTTCAGAACTTAATTTGGGTTTTACAGATTGCTGGAGACAAAAGATGAATCCACCCAAATTTCAACAAAATTCAAGTAAGACAACGAAGGCCGGGATGCTTCCAAACAACAATGCAGGGTTGGATCCAAAGCATAAATTAGAAAAGATCAGAGGTGTGTAAGGGGGTAAGAGAGGAGAAGTGTAACTGGGGCGAGGTGGGGGAGATTAAGAGAGGAGGAACATCAGTATCTTTGAAACAAAAAGGAGATGGAGAAACAAAGATGATTAAATTGGAGATGATAATACAGAGATGAAGGAACTGAAACCTAATGGAACTTACACAAAATCGAAAGTCACAACTTGGTGGACCAGCCCCAGCCCCCCCCGCTTCCCTAAATTTTCTTAGGCTTACCATCACTCTAGACAAATAAATTGAGAATGGTCACCCATCTCAGCTCACTCCGTGTTAGATTTTATAGGATTAAATCATCCGAAGAGGAGAGATCTCGCGCGAAGTCATAAATCATCGGATCTAGGGTAATCATAAGACGTAGTCACCTCAGAATGGAGTTCTGTAAAAGGAAAAAAAGCGATCAGGGGGTACGGGGTGATTCTGGGGAAAACCCTCTGATACTAATTAAGTCATCAAACGGTAAGAGTAAGATACAGAAGGGAGGCAAAGGAGGTGTAGGGCACGAGACTACTATTTACTAGTTGAAGTGGCTAGAATTGCTTATCTTTCTGGATAAGTTTCCTGGATTTATATAACTAGCAGCTCCCTTTTTTGAGTAAGGGAAGCAGAAGAGTTTGGGGATATTACCTTCTTAATAAGAACTCTCGCCGTTCAGGGACTATTTCCCTACTTTTATCCTCTTGAGCTTCCCCTCCTTGAAGAGAGCGCAGCATCTACTGAGATAATGAGGAATAAGTGTCGAGCCGTGAGGAATTCGTCCTAATTCATTAAGGAGTCTAGAGGAGGGGCTAATCCGATAAGAGATATCCCATGTCTGGGTATGGAGCCCGAGCCTTGGGCACTCCCTGAGGGAGCATTCACCCACCATATGACCACTGGATCGATGCCTGGTTGGGCTTCGCCCGAGCGTAGGGGGGTCTTTGACCGGGCGCCCGAGCCAAGTCTTCGTGGGATGTCGTCGGTCCACTTTATCAAAGTCTCATGGTAAGTGGGTCTTGCTGGGACTGTCACTTATTGAGCTATGCATATCTTGATGGGTCGTTGGGCCGTGTAAATAGTAGGCCGCGAATCTATCCCTCTCCATCGTCTAACATAAAATTTTAAAATATTGAGTGAATAAGACTCCAATGTTATAAAAGAATTATATTTTAAACCATTTTTAATATAGGATTATTTTAACAAGGATGATGAGATCCAGGGAATGGGAAACCCTGGCTTGGCCAGCAACGACCTCTCGGCCGGCGATGGCGATGGAGGGTAAAGATGCCAAAGTTTGTGATGCAGGAAGCCGGCACCGTCTGCACAGGCCAGGCTACGGCCAGGAGCTACCAACAAGGAGGATAAGACCGTGAAGCTACAGGCCAGAAGGAACATGACGTGAACATAATATAGCAATTGGAAGGATCACCGTCACACACACACACACACACAGAGAGAGAGAGATGAAAATAATACAACGATGTGGAGGGGTTTGGAAGGATCGCCATCGCGCGCGCGCGCGCATGGAGTAGATATCCAGAGAGAAAGGCACGGGCCAAACGGATCATGACATGAAAATAATATAGCAATCACACAGGGCAGCGTGGAAGGATCACCCGCATGGATATCGTGTCTACACACTGCATATAAGTTGTCACCTCAGAGAACGTTCCATTTCCCAACCACTTTGCCTGCAAACCCAGGATTGCAGGGGAGGCCTCTCGCCATGGCCCTGCCTCTCGCACTCGTGCTGCCCTACCCGGCGCAGGGCCACGTGATCTCCCTCGTGGAGCTTTCCCACTGGCTGGTGGACTCCGGCTTCATGGTCACCTTCGTCAACACCGAGCACACCCACAGCCGGGTGGTGGCCGCCGCCCTGTCCGAGAAGCAGCAGCCCCCCCCCCCCCCTCGACACAGAAAGGCTGCGCGTGGTCGTCTTCCCGGGCGGGCTCCCACCCGACGACGCCCGCTGTGACCTGGGGCGGGTCGCTGAGGCCATCCTAAGGTTCATGCCGGCCGGGTCATCTGGAGTAGCTGATCAGGGAGACGAACGAGTCGGCCAACTCGGGCGACGGCGACAGGATCACCTGCCTGATCGCCGACGAGACGATGGCGTGGGCGCGACGTGGCCAAGAAGATGGGCCTCCGCGCCGCTCCCTACTCCCCCCCCCCCCGCCGGGGTTCTCGGCTTGTACTCGACATCCCGAAGCTGATAGAAGATGGCGCAATTGACTCGGACGGTAAGACTTTCAAACCGAAAATGAGCAAGCGAACAGGCACGCTAAGTTGTGTGAAACCCGGAGTAGGCAGAAGTTTGAATGCACCAACTCTCATCTGATCGCGAGTCTTGAGATCTCAAGGTCAACGTTTGACTCGCCATGTTGCACGATGAAACCTCTTGGAGAGGGTTACATCAACAAGGACATTAATTTTGGGGGTTCTTGCATATAAATTATTTGTAAAATAAAATTATATATTTATCATTTTTACATTTATGTTTACGTATACATCATTGAAAATATTAATATTATATAAAAGGATCATATAATGATCTTATTGCACTATATATTTTAGAAGATCACATATAAAAATAATACAGAAAGATTATTTCGCGATTTTTTTATACAATAATCGAATGATATGTACGTAAATACAATTGCAGGATCGAGTGATAAATTTATAATTTTTGTTTTAGCAATACCGGGTGTATATAATTATATATATATATATATATATATATATATATATCTTAATTTTGCCCATTGCCCAAGAACGTTGACCTAAAAGAAAAGGGGAATTCATATTGGTTTCATTTATCAGCGAAGTCCATCCCGAAATTTTTCTTTGACTTATCATAGTGATGCAACAAACAAAAAATAGAATAAAAATCAATTAAATTTATTTGGTCAATAAATTAAATATGATGTCTTCTTAACTATAGTTGGCGTCTAAGAGTAATTAAAATTTTCATAATATTTTTATAAAAACTTTATTTGCATATATCACATTTTTTATTAATATGAATACATTCAGGTCTAACATACATTTTTTAAAAAAATGAAATCGACGCATAGAACACGCAGGTCCTAAGCATATTATATTCACATACACTGGCTTAATAGTTTAAATAGCCATCAAGGCTCACATAAATAGTCGAAAAATCAGCATATCCATCTTCCCACAAATAACTCTTGGAGAAAAAGTTCTTTAGGGTCAAAAATAAAACCTACTAATCTAACATTCTAACATGGACTACTTTATACCATCCTCTTAGAGCTCTAGTGTGAAATTTTTATAAAAGTAAAGTTTTGCGCAATAACGCGAGTCATTATATCTCGAGATATTATACGTGTGACATTCTTTTAAAAAAAAAAAATTTAATGACTCTCACGTCAAGTTAACTTGATGTGTATGTCATGTCATCAAATGACGCGACGTGGAAGTCACGTAAAAAATATTTATCTCGTGTGAATAGTGAAAATAACTCATTTTTATTATTCACGTGATTAGAGTTTTATTTTTACGTGACTCTCACGTACGTCAGATCATCTGGTGATGTACATAGTCGATGTATATAGTCGACACATCAAATTAATTAATTTAACGTGAGAGTCACTCAAAAAATAACTTAAAAAATAAAAAATATTACACATGTAACATCTCGAGATGTAATTATCCGAGATGTTGCATGAATTTTTACTCCTTTTCTAATCATAAAGATGTAGAAAAATGCTATTGTTTTAAAAAAAAGAAACAGGAACCATACTTCCCCTCTCTATAAGGTCTTGGGATGCTGTTTACCACATTTTAAAATGCTACCAGAGGAATCCCCGCAGGAAAGATGTCCTCCATTACAAACAAATACTTCAATCCCAATAGAGTTTAGGGCCGCTTTGATAGCCGGCTTGTCGGCCGGTTAGCGCAATCGGGGAGCAGGTGGGCCCCGTCTCCCCCTCGCCTCTCCCACACACATGCATGTCTAACCGGGGTCGGGTGACTTAATCGACCCTTCGGAGTCGATTAATCTATCCCCACCCGGTTATCAAAAGGGGCCTTAGTGATTGTCCAGCTAAAGAATAAACTTTTGGAACAGATGGATACATAAGAATCCGTAGACATGACCCATAAATGAGTTTAGAGGTGATCATGGACAGGATGAACATGATAATTTCATCATGCTTATGAGCAAGAAGATAAGCATCATTGACTAGAGCTACATCTGCAAAAGCACAAGATCTCAATCTTTGTTATTGATGCTGCAGAGTATACAAGGAAAGGTTATATGCTCAGCAACTCAATTCAACCAACATGCATGAAGAAAAGATCAAAGAAGAGACAAAGAGGGGGGGGGGGGGAAAGAAAATAGGAAAGGAAAGGAAAACAACCAAGATCCTTCTCCACTGTTCTGTTCTGTTCACAAAGGGAGGAAATTCACATCTAATTTCTACAAGAATAGAAGAGAAAAGAATTCCAAATTACAAGAAGGAAGAAACGCTTCCCCTCTCCCCGCCACCCCCCCTCTCTCTCTCTCCCCCAATACGCATACACAAACAAACAGATCTAATTCTGACGGATCAAGGTCCCTTCTGATAGAAAATAGTAATGCACGGGTAGAGATATTCTACTAGATCGAAGCACAGAAATCAACGGGAATTAAGATCAAGAGGATCAAACACAGGTCGAAGCGCGTATTCGCTTTCTTTAGAGTCGTTCCGCCCCTACTCCGGTGCAGATAGGCTTCGCGACGGAACTTCCCCCAAGATACGACGACCCAGAACCGGTGGCGACGCGAAGGTGCACTCCAACTCGCGTTGCCGGGGGCGAACACCACAAAGACCGATGGCTCTTGCAGGAGGAAGAAGACGAAGGGAGAGAGGAGTTCGTGAGAGATAGCTTTCGGGTTAGAGAGAACCGAAAACCGTGCCTCTCACAGAAAACGACTCTCTTCAAATACCTCCTTGGGAAGCGACCCTAGACCGAGTCACATACAACCGCCCAAAGAGAGGAATCCGAAGAGATGCGGAGAGAATCCAAGAGACGCGAGTCAAACGGTCACAAAACAAAAGAAAAGAAAAAGGAAATAATCTAATGAGAATCACACGCACGCACGACACGGCCACGGCAAGGCAAGGCAATTCGCGCGTGTGTGAAATAGAGAATACGGGCCAAGGAGCCCACTAGCCCAAACGGGCCAACCTCCATAGTCTCCTCAAAGGTATACACAATAAAGACACAAGTCCCAACTAAAAAACAAATGGAAACTTTTTCCATTTTCCAATGTGGGACTAAGCAATATAAAGAGAGACTTAAACCTTTTAAAATTTAAACACAAATTCCAACATTCGCCCACCAAGAAAAAATTTTAAAAGGTTTAGACACGAATTTTCAAGAGCCTGAGATGACACGCATAAGTGAAGGTGTCTTCCGACTTGAACCTTCACATAGTGATGTACTTCCCCTCCTCCACAGATCTAAGTGAACTATGTCTTGAACTTAGACCCTTATGAAGAAGGTTTCACACAACACACATATCATTAGTCAATAGTGGTGTTCTCACGGGGTAGCACTTTCTGGCCATGTGCTATGTATCTTGTTTCATGAGCGCTCTAGGGACTGGCCCAAAAAATCCCATAGATTGCGGCCACACAATCACACTCACATAGGTGAATCCTCCAAGGTGCACTGAAACGTATCTACACCTCGCCATATAGGCCTTTGGACTCATTAAGAGTTGTAACCCACCCTTTACCGTTCCAGAATAAGCACTTCATCATAGGGATGGACATTGAGACACCAGTCTCCAACAAGTGCTTTCTACAATACACCCATTCATCTAGCTTTCACATTGAACCTGTGTTATGGGATCTCCAAACATCAGGTTGGATTACTAGTGATGGTGTTTAACATGGGCTTAAGCCCCATCCCCCTCGATGATTGTTCAACCAAATTTCTATTTAATCCCTTGGTTAGAGGATCAGCAAGATTCTTTACTGATTTCACATAGTCTAAAGAGACTATTCCTTTGATCAAGTACTCTCTCATAAATTTTAATTTTAATCTTATATGAGTACTCAATTTATCATTTATTTTCTCACTTTTAGCCTTAGCTATTGCAGCTTGGCTATCACAGTGAATAGAGATGGCAGGAATTGGCTTACTCAGCAATGGAAGCTCAACCATAAGGTTCTTCAGCCATTCTGCTTCTCTCCCAGTCACTTCTGCTGCCACTAACTCGGCCTCCATGGTAGACCGAGCTAATATAGTTTGTTTGGTGGATTTCCAGGCAACTGCCCCACCACCCAGCATAAACACAAAGCCAGTGGTACCCTTCCCTTGGGCTTTTCCAGTCACCCAACTGGCATCACAATATCCTTCCATCACAGGAGGATATCTACCATAATGCAGTGCATGAAATAAGGTACCTTTTAAGTATCTGCAGATTCTTTCAAGTGCATGCCAATGAATTTTGTTAGGACAATGTGTATATCTACTAAGTCTATTCACAGCAAAAGAGATGTCAGGTCTACTGCAATTTGACAAATACATTAAACTACCAATCAACTGTGAATATCTAAGTTGTTCAACACATTCACCATGATGTTTTTTAAGTATGACACTTGGATCAAAAGGAGTACTCACAGGTTTGCAGTCATATAGACCAAACCTACTCAACACCTTCTCAACATAATGAGATTGTGATATGGAATAGCCCTCAGGTGACTTTAGAAGCCTAAGCCCCAAAATCACCTCTGCCTCTCCCAGATCTTTCATGTCAAACTTTCCACTCAGAAACTGTTTAGTTTCATTTATCAACATCAAGTCATTGCCTAATATCAATATATCATCAACATAAAGACACAAAATAATGCAAGTATAATCAAACACTTTAACATACAAGCATTTATCAGATTCACATATAGAAAAACCATTAGAACAAATGACTTCGTCAAACTTAAGATGCCATTGCTTAGGGGCTTGCTTAAGTCCATATAAGGACTTCACCAACTTGCATACTTTATGCTCTTGGCCGGAAACTATAAATCCCTCTGGCTGATCCATATAGATCTCCTCATCAAGTTCACCATTCAGGAATGCAGTTTTCACATCCATCTGGTGAACTTTTAGATCATATATAGAAGCCAGTGCAACTAGCACTCGGATTGTAGTCATCCTAGCCACGGGAGAATAGGTATCAAAGAAATCTATTCCCTCTTTCTGTCGGAAGCCCTTAGCAACTAATCTAGCCTTATATTTGTCAATGGAGCCATCTGGTCTCAATTTCTTTTTGAAAATCCATTTACAACCAATTGTTTTAGCACCAGGTGGAAGATCCACCAGTTCCCAAGTGTGGTTGCTTCTAATGGATTCAATTTCCCCATTAACTGCTTCATTCCAGAATGTAGAATCACTAGACAACATGGCATCTTTAAAGGTTAAAGGATCATCCGCTACTAGATATGAAATGAAGTCATCTCCAAATGATTTTTCTATTCTAGTTCTTTTACTCCTTCTAGGTTCTATGTCTATATGATCATGCGGAACATGACTAGAAGTGCTAGATGAAGGAATGAAAGATGAATCTATACATACAGTATCTTTAGCTTTAAAAGGAAATATATCCTCATAAAAGATTGCATCACCAAATTCACAAATAGTATTAACAGAAATATCAGAAATATCAGATTTAATGATGAGAAATCTATAAGCGGAACTATTTTCAGCATAACCAATAAAAGCTCCATCTACTGTCTTAGAACCAATTTTCCTCTTCTTATTTTCTGGAATTTTTATTTTGGCTAAACAGCCCCACACTCTCAATAATTTATAATTTGGTTTTCTTTTAAACCACATTTCAAAAGGTGATTTATCTTTTGCCTTGTGAGGAACACAATTAAGGACATGACATGCAGAAAGCAGAGCTTCTCCCCACATATTCTCAGGTAATCCTGAGCTACATAACATGGAATTTACCATGTCCATCAATGTCCTATTTTTCCTCTCAGCCACTCCATTTGATTCAGGTGAATATGGAGCTGTCAACTCATGGATGATTCCATTTTTGACACAAAAATCAGTCATGGCATTAGACATGTATTCACCACCCCTATCAGATCTCAATCTTTTAAGTAATTTTTCAGTTTGTTTTTCAGATAAGGACTTAAAAGCCATAAATTTTTCCAGAGCCTCATCCTTAGTTCTAAGTAAATACAGAATACAAAATTTGGAAGCATCATCAATAAATGTAATAAAATACCTTTTCCCACCTCTAGTTAAGGAACCTGTCCCTTCACAAATATCAGAGTGTATTAACTCTAATATAGAGGTGTTCCGATCAACGGACTTAAAAGGCTTCCTTGGTTGTTTAGCTTGCACACATACTTGACATTTATCAGCATGCTTCACATCAAACTTGGGAATTAAATCTAAATGCATCATTCTTTTTATGGTATTAAAATTAACGTGACCAAGTCTAGCATGCCATAAATCACTACTTTCTACATGAAAACTGACTGAAGAATAAGATTCATTAAACGAAACATTGTCTGAAACATTAAGCACAAATAAACCATTACATAAATATCCTTTTCCTACAAAGTTTCCATGCCTAGTGATTACAACTTTATTGGATTTAAACACAAGTTCATAGTCTTGCTGCACTAACAAAGACCCACTAACAAGATTCCTCCTAACATCTGGCACATGCTGCACTTTGTAGAGGCTTAAGGTCTTCCCCGAAGTAAGCTTCAGGTCAACACGTCCTTCACCCTCTACTCTGGCAGCAGTGGAGTTACCCATTGTCACGCTCCTGCCTTCGAGGCCCTGATAAGAAGAGAACAAAGCTCTATCTGAGCAGACATGGACATTTGCTCCCGTATCTACTAACCAATCTGTTGGTAGACATGCCACATGAATTTCAGGATTAAAGGAAATAAACCTTTCATCAGATGTGGTGCCAACAGTCAACACATTGACCTGTTGATCAGTAGCAGCAGACTTCTTTCCTTTGTAGGGTTTGTTGTTTCTGCCTTTCCTTTCATAGCACTTATACGCTTTATGTCCAGGCCTCCCACATACATAACATGTAATCTTCTCTGATTCCTTCTTGATCTTTTTCTTCCCTTTGATGTCATTGGATTTTTTGAAAGTTTTATTGAAGGAATGAGAAGTAGGTTTTTCAATCAAATTGGCTTTAGATTGGAATTCATGTTCAGGTGGAGGATTTCTAGTTTTATTCCTGTCCCTATTTCTCTCTTCAACCTGAATAGCAGAGATCAACTGTTCAACAGTCATCTCATCACGTTTGTGTTGCAGAGATAGAGAAAAATCATTCCAGGAAGGCGGTAGTTTTGTTATCAAAGCACAGACCTGGAATTTCTCATCAATAGACATTCCGCACCTTTGAATGTCCAGAACAAGGGACTGGATTTCATGGGCTTGGTCAACAATGGATGCGCTATCTTTCATCTTGTAGTCAAAATAATTAGCCACCATAATTTTATCTAAACCAACATCCTCGGAACCATATTTTTTCTCTAAGGCGAGCCACAGGTCTTTGGCGGATTTAGCAGTGCAATAGATATCATAGAGTTTATCAGAAAGGCACGAGAGGATGCTACCAGTACACAAGTAATCCCTCTCCTTAAACTTGGCTACATCTACCGACCTAGCGGGTTCATTTTCATCATCCGCAGGGGGGGCAGATTCAATGACGGAGAACAGAGCCAAAGAAGTCAACCAATAGCGCATTTTTTGTTGCCAACGTTTAAAGAATGGGCCAGAAAATTTATCGGGACGAGCAACAATCTCTGGTGCCATTGAAATGATCTAATAGAAAGGAACGACTCTAAACTGATAGAAAATAGTAATGCACGGGTAGAGATATTCTACTAGATCGAAGCACAGAAATCAACGGGAATTAAGATCAAGAGGATCAAACACAGGTCGAAGCGCGTATTCGCTTTCTTTAGAGTCGTTCCGCCCCTACTCCGGTGCAGATAGGCTTCGCGACGGAACTTCCCCCAAGATACGACGACCCAGAACCGGTGGCGACGCGAAGGTGCACTCCAACTCGCGTTGCCGGGGGCGAACACCACAAAGACCGATGGCTCTTGCAGGAGGAAGAAGACGAAGGGAGAGAGGAGTTCGTGAGAGATAGCTTTCGGGTTAGAGAGAACCGAAAACCGTGCCTCTCACAGAAAACGACTCTCTTCAAATACCTCCTTGGGAAGCGACCCTAGACCGAGTCACATACAACCGCCCAAAGAGAGGAATCCGAAGAGACGCGGAGAGAATCCAAGAGACGCGAGTCAAACGGTCAAAAAACAAAAGAAAAGAAAAAGGAAATAATCTAATGAGAATCACACGCACGCACGACACGGCCACGGCAAGGCAAGGCAATTCGCGCGTGTGTGAAATAGAGAATACGGGCCAAGGAGCCCACTAGCCCAAACGGGCCAACCTCCATAGTCTCCTCAAAGGTATACACAATAAAGACACAAGTCCCAACTAAAAAACAAATGGAAACTTTTTCCATTTTCCAATGTGGGACTAAGCAATATAAAGAGAGACTTAAACCTTTTAAAATTTAAACACAAATTCCAACACCTTCTTTCTCCACCCCACGATCATGACACAGAGGTTCTCCCCTCGCCGGAGCCGTATAGATCGACCAGCTTCTGCAGGACGTCCACCCGCGTCTTCAACAGGATGATGTAGCTGGCGGCCTCCTCGAACAGCCGGTCCGCCGCCGCGCTCTCGCTCCCGTCAGCCTCCTGCTCGCCCCCGTTACTCCGCCCGGCAGAGGGCATCAACTCCTTCAGCGCCTGCAGCTTCTCCGCAACCGCCTCCTCCTCGGAGCCGGCCGCCGCCCACCGCCGGCAGCACGGACGACCCACCTTCTTCCGCGCCCTCAAGCACCTCCTCCCCTTCCTCCTTCCGGCGGCACTCCTCGTCGGCCCCGCCGGGCTGGAGAAGCCCATGGCGACGGAAAAGACACCAACGCGGGCGGAGACCAGAGGGGGGGGGGGGTTGTTGGTGGTTCCGTTGTTGGTGGTTCGAAGAAGGCAGAAGGCCTGGCGTTGGACTTAAGTACGAGCAGACCAATGCCAATACCCTCACTTGTTCGGATAATCACAACTTTACCACGCTACATTACCAACGTTGGTATTGTGAACGGACCCTTGTTGATATTTTCTTAAGAGAAGGGGGCAGATTGGTCATTTGCTACTCCATCAAAGGGGAACCGGCGTGGCGCGGAGACGGAGGAGAAGAAGAACCAACGAGGAAGGCAGCTTCGGGCGGCGCGAGCAAAGCGACCAAACATGTGCACACTCGAGGGGTTTCACATGCGCCCCCTGCTGCCACGTTTCCACAACGTTGGAGTTTTTTTTTTTTGTTTAAAGGCGACTCTGGAAAACGACCATGGATTAGACCCTCATCAGCCACTGGTAAAACCCGAATGCTGACGTTAGTCCACCGAGAGAGACGTCACCGTCTGATGACGAATTATTGACGACTTGACATCCTGGTTTAGGAGTCACATTTGTGGTCAGCTACGGTGGTGTTGGAAGGGAGCAGCCCCACCACGAGCGTGTCAGTGTGTTCCCCCACTTTACACCCAGCCGATATTGACGGGAATGCCCCTGCGGGCGGACAAAAGTACACGCTGGACAGGTCACCCCACCCGCGGCCGCGTCCGACGCACCTTCGGACGACACGCGGACTTCACTTTACTCGTGTCATCCCGGAACTTTTATACATTTCACTGACGTCCCTCACATTTGTCAATTTGTTTCTGTACCTCTTCAACCGGACCGGTCAAACTTATAGTCCGTGGACATAGTTGAGATATTGGGGTGGATGGATCAACTCAAACTGAATAATACATTATGCATCAAATTTGGTATATAAAGTTATGTTAAAATATAATATTTAATTTTATTAATAAAAAAATAAAAAGACTTTCTACCTCAAAAAAGATGTCTATGTTAGATTCGTCCGACACGTATTTTTGAATATTAAATATGGAACATATTTAATTAAAAAATATAAGAATAAAATATTTTATAGAAGAGTGAAATACTTTATATATGAATGAGATACTTTATTATAAAAATAAAATATTTTATTTAATTTTAAAAATAAATCAATGAAATATTTTATACAAATGAAAGATTTTATTACGTGAACATAACATTTGTTATAAAGATAAAACACTACGTAAATGAAACATTTTATTATGTGAACGTAACATTTGTTATAAGAATAAAATATTATATAAATGAAATATTTTATTAGAAGTTATATAAATGAAATATTTTATTACGTGAGCGTAACATTTGTTATAAAAATAAAATCTTACATAAATGAAATATTTTATTAGAAGAACAAAATTTAACAAAATATTGTAATTATATACCAAATATATGTTATTTGTATAACAAAATATTTCATTTTTTTATAAAATATTTTATTCTTATATTTTTCACTGAAGGTATTTTATATTTAATACTCAAAAATACGTACTATACGGGTTTTACGCAAACATCTTTTTCTACGTAAAAAAATATTTTCATTTTCTTTTACCAATAAAATTAAACGTTATATTTTGACGTAACTTTATGCACCGAATGGATGACAGAATTGAACTTGATCAAACTCGATTCAAGTAAAGTCCGGTTAAAATTGAAGACAATCCTTCACATAGATGAATTATATTTGATCCTAATATGACACAATTCGATCCTATTTGCAGCAATGCTAGTTACAGGCAGGCATAAAGATATGGGCATATTGTGTAGCAATACCTCTGTAGAATGTACGAAGTAATTATATAACAATTTTAAAATATAATACCTAATAAAAAAGATCTCAGGGTTGTCCGAGCAAAAAGCAAACCCGCCGGCGCCGATGCGAGGGGGGTGCGTGGTGGATACGTGGAAAGGGCGGGGGGCCGTGAGAAGAAGGGTGGGGGGGGTGGTGGCCGTGGCCAGGAAAACCGCGTTGGCGAGCGAGTGGGGGAGGCGAGGCAGCACATGGGCCGCACATGGGGGAGCAGTGGCCAGTGGGGGCTGCGTATGTTGCTGTAAGGGGTCTCATGAGAGGGGGGTGGGGGTGGCGATGGCAGGCAGATATGGCGACGTGTTGAAGGCGCATTGCAGCGAGAGCGGGGTCACACACAGGGAATGGAGTGCATGTTGTGTACATTCCCTACATGGTGGTTGACCCTGTGGGAGGGACGCCTCTGACACCCTCCCAAAACCCCATGGCATGTGGGAAAGTTGACAACTCCCACACTCAAGTGTGTGCGCGCGCGCGCGCGCGTGTGAGATAGAGAGAGAGGATTGTCAATAGGTTAAGTCGACCTGACATATCTACCACATTAGCTAAATTTTAGATCCGATAATAAGATCTTTTATGATCCGTGGATTTTAGTCGGGCTTAAAAATTTGACCCGACTAGACTCACAGGTCATATTTAGATTTTGAATTTGACCCGCGGGTCGATCCGACCCGTTCTCTTTTCTCTCTCTTTTCGAATTTCAAAAATTACTTAGTTAAAATTATGCTATTTCACTTAATTAAAATTTTTAAAACTCTATTTTTACATAAATTATATAATTAATAATAAAATTCTAACTAATTTAGTGAGATTATGAGTTTTATATTATTAAATATATTAGTTTTTTTATTTTTTATTTAAGTTGTCGGGTCGGGTCGGACTTTAGTCGAACTTTATAATTTTTTAATAGTGTCAGGTCTGACCCAGCCCGACCAGACATGGTTCGAACCCGGGCCAGACTCGAGTTTTAATAATGATAAGTCATACCTGAGCCATATCGACCTAAGCCCGACTCATGCCCGGTCCATTAACAGTCTTAACCACATGATTCTTGTTCGACAAGGCTCGATTTGTTATGAGGTGTGAACATGTCACCTGATTACACGACATCCACGTTCATATAATTTGAGGTGAAAGTCATTCATAAAAAATTGAAAAAAAAGATTACCCGTTTCTTCGTCAACATCCAGAAATGTACATCCACGTTCAGATTTTAATTACTTTGTCAGGTGCGCTTCGTGAGACATGCAGCAAACTATGAACGGGCCAAAATTTCTCTCATCCTCCGAAACAATTTGATGTCGAAGAGAAAGAACATATGTAGTCACTACGGCCCACTTTGTTAAAATGGTAGGATTAGGGGGAATACTTAGGCCGTGTTTGTTAATCGAGCACGGTTACCGTGCTCGACCTCGGAGGGTCGAGCATGGTAACCGCTCTCGGTTAGTCCTTTTTGTATGAGGGGGAGGCGAGTCCCGCTGGGGTTTCTCTCTCCCCGGTTCCCTACAACCGGCCGACCACCTCGCTATCAAAGCGGACCTTAGTTCATCCCATACGGGTCGAATAGCATGTTCAACTCATGTGAGTCTAACGACGCGTTCGTCATTTCTCATTCAATTTAAATTATAATGATTAAGGATGTTTATGATTCGATTTGATTTGAGTTGGATATTTTTTTTCAAATTAAATTGAACTAACTCAAACAAATTCGATTTAATTCGATTCAAATTAATTTTTTTATATCTTATTACAATATATATATGACTATAATAAATTATAAATATAAAAAATAAAAATACTTATATTTTATATGTTTATATGTCGATGTAATTATATTTTTAATATTTTAATATATTTACGATATATAATATTAATAAATATAAATGTAAATAATAAATTTAACTTATTTGATTCGATTTCACGTATTATGAAATTAAATCGAATCGAATTTAAATTCAAACCGAACTATATCGAATCAAAATTAGATTCGATTTAGTGTGATTTGAACCGTAGTATGAACACTCTTAATAATGATCTTATTCGATTATTCACCACCAAAGTCAGTTAAATATATTCGATTCGATTTAATTCGATTTGAGTCGAACTATAAACACCTCTGACAATGACCTTATTCGACTGTTCACCACCAAAGTCATTTAAATATATGGAGAATGAATACCCCTTGTAACCGGTTAAGATTGACCGCAATCTTCGTTGACTCTATCCTAACCGTTCAACAAAGTGAGCGTACTTGGTTTGCTATGTGAGGATCTCAATAGAAGGAAAACTGTGTTACCTTGATCTGGAGTCAACTCTTGTCCCGGACAGTTGACACTTGCCAGCTACCACCGCTCATTTGAAATGTCTTTTTATTATTATAATTGTGTTTAGCTGCTCTTTTGGGATTGTGAAACATTTGAAAATATTTTATAATAGGGTTGTCAATAGAGTGAGTCCACGTCGTACTTAAATCAATCTGATTTAGACGCGACTTATTAATATTAAAGTCTGAGTCTGTCCCGGACCCGAGTTATATCAGGTCAAGTCGGGATGGGCCTGACACTATTAAAAAATTGTAAAGTTCGACTAAAGTTCGGTCCAGCCCGATAACTTAAATAATAATTAATAAATAATAAAAATTAATATATTTAATAATATAAAACTTATATTCACACTAAATTAATTAAAGTTTTGATATTAATTATATAACTTGTGTGAAAATAGAGTTTTAAATTTTTTAATTAAGTAGAATAACATAATTTTTAAAATTTGAAGCGAGGAAAAAATAGGAACGGGTCGGACTGATCCACGGACCGAACTCAAAACCCAAGTCTAGTCTATGGACCTAATCGGGCTGGACTTTTAGGCCCGACTAAAGATCTACCGACAGAAAAAAGATCTTATGACCTGATCCGAAATTGGGTCAGATCCGCGGACATGTCAGGCCGACCCGGTCCATCGATCGCCCTACTTTCTAGAGACATTTCTATCATTAGAATCATTATTAGAGATTAATCCTTTCCAATTGGACCCTAGATCAATCTCCTCCATCGCGGATTAGATCCCTCCACTTGAAGCCAAGACCTAAACTTGGTGAAGAGGCATGGCCAGCACCTCCTCTCTCAAAGACAACCTCTGTGTACTGAAGTTTTGTTGGGAAGGCCTACCACCATGGCTTTCTCTCCGGTCAACCTTTCTCGTGATGGGGGAAATCTTCACCGCTTCCGAGCAAGACCCCGTTTGGAAACGCGTTTGCATGTTTGGGATTTTTCACAATCGCACGTATGACAAGGGAGAATTTTTTTGAAAAAATTCCCAATCGCATTTGGACGACCATTCGATCGACTTGAAATCTCACGCCTGGGTTCTCATGGAATGACCATTCTGCCCGTCATATTTCTCAAAGATGAACAGTGATTGGGAACGACTTAACCTTTGAATTTTAGTATGTGTGATTCGTGTATCCATCCTCGTCACCTAATCAAGACTCTGCGTTAAAACATGTAACACTCTTAATTTATAGAATTTAGAGTTAAGAAACGATTTTGATAATTGAATAAGAGTCGCTTAAGGTGAGTTATTCCGTCTACTCGTCTTTAATCGAGTTTAATAATAATGTTAATATCCCCGAAGTCGATTAAGATTTAGACTCTTATTTTGAGGTTAGTTCATTCTATCCTCTCACATGGAATGTCTTACTTGGCTCTAATCGGAATAAATTATAAAAATAAGAGTCTAACTCTAGTTAACTTTAACTCTATTTACATAAATATTAAATAAATCAATGTTAAACGTCTATTTACATAAATATCGTGCCTAGATTTGTATTAGTAAATATATCCTTACTTTCGTCAAAATAGTGTAAGAATACTATCGTCGTAACCTCCCGTTGCCCACCGTGAATCTAACTCTAGTTAACTTTAACTCTACTTGACAAAAGATAATAATGCCTGTGATTTAAAAAAAAAGACATGTCTCTCTCATCTCCCTCTCACCTCTAACTCTGGCAAGAGAGGGGTGACCGGGAGGATAGGTCTCTGGGGTTTTATCCCTCCCCTCCCTTCATCTATGACCCATTCTTCACCTCAGCCTCCTACCTCAACTTTTATTGATGTTCCTACTATTGGTGATGTTGCGCTTGTTCTCTCCCCCTGCCACCGACGTCGGAGGGGGAAATCCGGAGAGCAAGAAGAGAAGTTGGGGAGTGGAGATCGCAGTACGTCGATGACGGAGGCGGGGGCCCGAAGAGCAAAAAGAAGAACACCTAAGGGGCTGTTCTAAGGGAGATGGTCAGAGGGGGAGGGGGCGTCATCATGAGAGGGTAGGGGAGAGTTCTCAGAGAGGCGACCAAGGGGGAGGGGGGCTCACTATAAGGGGGGGTTTGCCGAATGGGAGAGAGAGTGGGGGTGGGGGAGAATTAAACGAGCAGGGTAGGGGAGGTGGCCTCCAGTGTCTCCCCTCTAATGGTGAGAGAGAGAGATGGGGGATGCCGACATAGGGGTAGGGGGGCCGAGAGGAGTGGGGGAGAGGGAGGGTGGCGTCCCCCCTCCAACAAGGGGAGAGAGAGAGATGAAAGTTGCTCCGTGTGAGAGCAACTTCAAATAAAAATCGTTCTCAAACGGAGTGACTTTCATTTTAAAAAAAAATTGAACCCGCTCGTCGTCTCTCTCTCTCACCTCTTTTCTCTCTCCCCCCTCTCTCTCTCAGACCCCCACCCCTCTAGACATACCCCCCCCACTCCGGCCGTCTCTCTCTCACCTCTCTACTCTCTCTCCCTCTCTATCTAAGACCCCCACCCCACCCGACATACCCCCCCCCCACTCCAGCCGTCTCTCTCTCCCACTCCCTCTCTCAGATCTCCACACCCCCCGGTAGACTCCTCCACGACCATCTCTCTCTCTCACCTCTCTACCCGATCTTATGTCTTTGCTCTCTCTCTCAGACCCCCTCACCCACCGGACCCCGCCACCCCATCTCTCTCTCTCTCTCTCTCTCTCTCTCTCTCTCTCTCTCTCTCTCTCTCTCTCTCGGACCACCCACACCCACATGTCGGAGCCCCACCCCGGCCCTCTCTGTCTCAGTCCCTTCCTATCCTATGCCTCACAGTCTCTCCCTCATAACCTCTCTCTCTCTTTACAACTCACTCTCCCCACTGGGTGAGTTGTCGGTAGGTCTTCTCTCATCTCTATTTTATTAAAGATGAAAATTTTAAAATTTACGAAGGGTATTTTAATATTTTAATTATAAAATAGATAAAATATTTCAATCTTTATAGAATATTTGTCGTTCGTTCGACGGAATTTAAGTGCGATGTCATTTTGCACTATTTTGATGAAGATAAGGATACCTTTGTTAATACAAATCCAGACATGATATTTATATAAAAAATTTAATAATAATTTATATCTAAAAATTTAAAATTTAAAATTTAAAATTTAATCTAATTTGACATAGTCAAACTCATACCCGTCAACAACGTCATTTTTAATTAATATTTATAATTTTTCAAAGAAAATTACGACGCCATTTCTTTTATCATTTTCTTTCTCGCTATTATTCTTTCTCTATTTTCATGTGAAAATCAAACAATGAAAATAACTACATTGGAATTCGAAAAAATCAAACTTTAGTTCAAAGTTTTTCTTATCTCAATCGTTAAAACTTCAAGAATAATAAAAAAATAGTGAAAAATAATATTACAACGTTGCTAACCTTTTTAGCGATGCCCTAATGTCATCCCTCCCAGGGTTTGCCGACCCGGTGCGTCTCGCACCGACTCGCACGACCCAACCCGACCCAGGCTGGGACCGGGTCGGTCGGGCCGTGGGTCGTGGCCGGGACGCACTGGACTGCATGGTCCCGTGCGTCCCGCCGCGTACCGGAGCGGGTCGAGGCGGGCCCGGTCTGGTTCGTGCGGGACGGGGCGTACGTGCCGGGTCGCCCTTATAGCGGGCCGAGTGCGGGCGGGTCTGGCATCCGCAGCGGTGGAAGGCGGTGCAGCAGTGGAAGGCGGTGGCCGGCGGTGTGGGCGGTGCAGAGCGGCGGCGGACGGCACCGGACGGCAGCGACGACCGGCGATCAGAGGTAGGTGCCATAAATTTTTGTTTTGGGGTGAGGAGGGGGGTGGGGGGTGACGACCGGCGATCGCACTGGCACCGCCGCCGGTGGGGGGCGGGGAGGGGGGGGCGTCTGCACCTCCGGTGGGGGGCGGTGAGGGTGAGGGGAGGGGGGCGTCTGCACGGAGGGGGGGCGGTGGGGGTGAGGGGGGGGGGCGTCTGCACGGAGGTGGGGGGCGGTGAGGAGAGGGGGGGCGGCGAGGGTGAGGGGAGGGGGGCGTCTGCACGGAGGTGGGGGGCGGTGAGGGGAGGGTCTGCACGGAGGGGGGGCGGTGAGGGTGAGGGGGGGGGGGGCGTCTGCACGGAGGTGGGGGGCGGTGAGGGGAGGGTCTGCACGGAGGGGGGGCGGTGAGGGTGAGGGGGGGGGGGGCGTCTGCACGGAGGTGGGGGGCGGTGAGGGGAGGGGAGGGGGGCGTCTGCACGGAGGGGGAGCGGTGAGGGTGAGGGGGGGGGGGGGCGTCTGCACGGAGGTGGGGGGCGGTGAGGGGAGGGGGCGTCTGCACGGAGGGGGGGCGGTGAGGGTGAGGGGAGGGGGGCGTCTGCACGGAGGGGGGCCGGTGAGGGTGAGGGGGGGGGGGGGCGTCTGCACGGAGGTGGGGGGCGGTGAGGGGAGGGGGGGCGTCTGCACGGAGGGGGGGCGGTGAGGGTGAGGGCGGGGGGGGGCGTCTGCACCGCCGCCCCCACCTCCGGTGGGGGGCGGTGAGGGTGAGGGGGGGGGGTGTTTATTTTTTTTAGTTTTTAAATTAAAAAATCAAGAAAAAATTTTTATTATATTATTTAATATTAATAATAATATATTATTTAATTCATGTTATATAAGAAATATAATTTTTGTTTAATTGATGTTGTATAAATATCATATATTTGATGTATTATTTAATTCATTTTGTAGAATTAATATAAATAATATTTAATTCATGTTGTAGATATAAATTTATTTTTTGATGTGTTATTCAAATCATGTTTAAATATTAGATTTAATTTAGATGTATTAAATTTTAAATTTAATCTTGTATGTTGTAGAAGTAATGATATTAATATCATTATTAGTTGTAGATGTAAAATATTTTTAAATATTTAATGTATATTAGTTAATTTAATTGCATAATGTAAAAATATAATGTGTATGGATATATTTTTAATGTAAATATAAATTTAGTGTTTACTATTTTCTAAATAATTTTAAAGTTAATTTATATATATAATGTAAATTATTTAGAGATGTTTATAATTTATATGTGTCATGTAATTTAATTAGAGATGTAATTTTAAATATCTAATTAGTTATATTTTAAATATCTAATTATGTCATGTAAGTTAATGTATATGTATTAATTATAAACAATATTTAATTCATGTTGTAGATATAAATTTATTTTTTGATGTGTTATTCAAATCATGTTTAAATATTAGATTTAATTTAGATGTATTAAATTTTAAATTTAATCTTGTATGTTGTAGAAGTAATGATATTAATATCATTATTAGTTGTAGATGTAAAATATTTTTAAATATTTAATGTATATTAGTTAATTTAATTGCATAATGTAAAAATATAATGTGTATGGATATATTTTTAATGTAAATATAAATTTAGTGTTTACTATTTTCTAAATAATTTTAAAGTTAATTTATATATATAATGTAAATTATTTAGAGATGTTTATAATTTATATGTGTCATGTAATTTAATTAGAGATGTAATTTTAAATATCTAATTAGTTATATTTTAAATATCTAATTATGTCATGTAAGTTAATGTATATGTATTAATTATAAACAATATTTAATTCATGTTGTAGATATAAATTTATTTTTTGATGTGTTATTCAAATCATGTTTAAATATTAGATTTAATTTAGATGTATTAAATTTTAAATTTAATCTTGTATGTTGTAGAAGTAATGATATTAATATCATTATTAGTTGTAGATGTAAAATATTTTTAAATATTTAATGTATATTAGTTAATTTAATTGCATAATGTAAAAATATAATGTGTATGGATATATTTTTAATGTAAATATAAATTTAGTGTTTACTATTTTCTAAATAATTTTAAAGTTAATTTATATATATAATGTAAATTATTTAGAGATGTTTATAATTTATATGTGTCATGTAATTTAATTAGAGATGTAATTTTAAATATCTAATTAGTTATATTTTAAATATCTAATTATGTCATGTAAGTTAATGTATATGTATTAATTATAAATATTAACCTTAATTGTATGTTATAGAAATAATGATATTATTTTGAACTAAATTATATGAAGATGTATTAAATATTGAATTTAGTCTTGCATGGTACGCAAATAATAAAATTCTGTTCATTGTTAGTTGTAGATGGGAAATAATATAATTTCATATTTTAAATTTCTTAATTTTAGGAGACAACACTCTATGGCTCCTAAGGAACGAACAAATGATATTGGGTGGTCACACGGAGTTTTGTTGGATGGCAACCGTAGGTGTTGGCGTTGTAACTATTGTAAAATAGAACACCGGGGAGGAGGGGTGTCTCGGTTGAAGAAGCATTTGGCAGGAGGAGCCGGGGCAGGATACTCTGAGGTTGCTGGGTGTACCCATGTGCCTAGAGATGTGAAACTTGCAATGGCTAGGCACCTGCGGGAGAAGAGAGCTGAGATGCAAGAAAAGGAAAAAAAGAAGAAAAGGGATCAAGCGGCAGTGAGCGGGCGCCCAAGTGGCAGCAACGAGGAGGAATGTGCATGGACACCCAGTGACGAAGACGAACAAGCACGTACTGAGCAGCCTGATGTGTATGTCACTGTGAACGATCCATACGATGCCGAGTTTCGTGAGGCAGTACGTCAGAGCAGGGAAGAGTCAAGACATCCCGAGGAGACTGTAGTCCGTAGTCGCGAGGCGGCGAGGACCGGAGCATCAGGGAGTGGTGGTTCATCTACGACTCGACAATCACGAGGCATAAGGAGTTTATTGACTGGTGACTCGGGGACACAAAGAAAAAGGACACAATCGATCAACATTGAAGATGTGGAGCCCGGTGCACTATCCCGAGAGCATGGTAAGCAAACGAGGATGGACGATGCGTATGGCCAGAAGGGACCTAAATGGAAACTTGGTCAAGCTGTTGCAAAATGGTGGCACCACGCGGGTCTGCCTTTCAATGCAGCCAATAGCCCTTACTACAAGCCAATGTTTCAGGAAGCACAGGTCCTTGGGCTACACGTGCAGCCACCTACAGCGAGAGAATTGGCTGGCGTATACCTTGATGAACAAGTTGCTGAGATCAAGAGTTACATTGACTCATTCAAGCAGAAATGGACAAAGTACGGAGTCACACTGATGTGTGATGGATGGTCAGGTACCACAAAATCTAGCCTGATCAACTTCCTTGTTTATTGTGACAGACAGGTATTCTTTCACAAATCAGTGGATGCGTCTGGTCAAATTCACAGTCACCAATATATTTTGTCATTGATGGAGCAAGTGGTGACTGAGATTGGGGAGGAGTACATTGTACAAGTGGTGACTGATAATGGGTCGAACTATAAGAAGGCTGGAGAGGAGCTAATGAAGAAAAAACGGCACATTTTCTGGACCCCTTGTGCAGCACATTGTGTAGATCTGATGCTGAAGGAGATTGGGCAGCTTCGTATGGTAAAATCTGTGGTCGAGGTGGCACAAAAAATCACGAAATATATCTACAACCACACACTTGTATTGGCATGGATGAGGGAGCACTGTGGCGGCGAACTGTTGAGGCCTGGCATCACACGATTTGCCACCAACTACATCGCATTGCAGAGCCTATTGAAGCACAAAGATGGGTTGAAGCAAATGTTTAGAGGTGAGACCTGGCTGAGTTCCTCTTTTGCTGCTTCACGTGAAGGGGCGGAGGTCGAGGGGATTGTCAACACCTCGAATTTTTGGGATAGAGTGAAGGTATTAGTGTCATTGATAGAGCCACTGTATGAGGTTCTACGATGCGTGGATGGGGATAGAGTACCAACCATGGGGTTGGTGTACAGCAAAATAGAAGCAGCCAAGCGGAAGATCCTTACAACGTCCAAAAAATATGGACCCACCATTCTAGAGATTGTGGAGGACAGATGGGACAGACAAATGAGCCGCGATCTTCACATGGCAGGTAAACACTTACATTCTCGTCCAATCAATGAGCTGTGATTTTCAGTTGATACTAATATGTAATTCATTGTCTTACGATTGCAGCGTACTATCTACATCCGGCCTTCCAATATGCTCGGGCCCTTGCTTATGACGATACGTTGATAGAATCGGTCAACATTGTGGTAGACCGATTGTCTTTCACCCCAACAGATGCTGCTGATGCGTTGAATGAGGTATAATTGGATATTTTAACATTGACAATATTAAATGAAATATATACTTCATATTTTTTGATAATGCAGATGAAAACATTTAGAGAGGGAATTGGTTCATTTGCGACACCTAATGCCATGGCCAGTCGTGATAGACTCGACCCAGGTAATGTGTCTTCACAATGTACCTTCTATATCTCGAGAAGTAATTTTTACATCTAATTATTATATTGTACGTGATCTGTCTTAAACGCAGCTGAGTGGTGGCTAAATTACGGCACAAGTGCACCCGTATTAAGGAAGATCGCAATGAGAGTTCTATCGCAAACATCCTCGTCGAGTGGGTGTGAGCGGAATTGGTCGACGTTCTCCTTCTTGCATACTAAGCTGAGGAATAGGCTAACACACCGCAGGCTAGACAAAATGGTGTATGTTCATTACAACATGAGGCTAAAGGTCCGGCATGTACAAATGGATACAAGGAGAGGAGAGGGAGATTACGACCCAACAGATGCTGTGTACTTGCGAGACGATGATGACCCTATGGTAGCATGGGTTGCAAGAGCCACAACAGAGCGTGGTGAGACAGAATTGGACGAGGAGGCTGAAGAACCTGGCGAGACACCACGGCCTAATACTTTTCTCGCATCGGCTGTACAAGAGGCAGTGGGGGAGGGAGATGACACTCATGTGCATTTGGGTGGTGACGAGTCAGCAACGGGACGTGATGATGAAGTTAATTTAGATGAAGACCTCGTCATTGGTGGTGGAGACACATCGTATGCGTACGATGATACAGCATGGGAGCGATTGATACAACCTCCAATTTTTGAGCGTCAAGCGCCACCTCAGGTGAATTAATACATGAAAATCGAATCGCAAATTTCATTAGATAGCGTGGTCATAGATTGATGTATGATGATGTAAGAAATATATTGCAGGTCGGTCCGACAAATGACAACATTGCGGGAGAACAGTGGTCCCGAGTTGCTGCACCGCGGCATTCAATATCTGCGGAACCAAGAAGGTTATCCACTTCAAGAGAGGCTAGGGGAAGTTCCTCATTTAGAGAGGTGAAATTATATTACCATTTCTACATTTGTTAATATATAATTCATTGGTAATTGAATATATTCTTCTTTCAATTGTGTAGTCTTCGGTAGCATCGAAACAACCATCTCAGTCTGCTGCGCCCCGACGCTCAACATCTAAGGCTAAGGCACCCAATCAGTCTTCTCAGGTATACGTACAGACTTACACAATAGAATACTACTTGAAAAATTATCTAAGCAGGCTTCTGCTTCTCAGGCATCTAGAGGGACACAACATGCAGCATGTATGCCGCCCCCTGCTCCACAGAAGAAAAAATCATCATGGACCACATTATTCACCAGCAAGAAGGACAAGGGACCACCATTAAATCCGATAGATATTGCAGACATGGAGACATTAGATCCCAATGTAGATGACGACACTCCCGAGCCCTCTGTTGAGCCCCGCATTAGTGGGAGTCATGACTCCGATGCTGATAGTACACCCACAGGGTCTTCATCCCATGGAGGTGGTGGTTCTCAAGGTGACCAACGGAGTCCTCGTGAGAATACTAGTGCTGGTGGTAGAGAGTACAGCAGTGGTCATAGTAGAGGTCGTGGGGGCCGTCAACATGGCGCATGGACAGAGGAGCAGCACTTCACACATGCCACGCAAGATGAGGACCACGGTGCTCCACCCGCAGGGACGAGACGGGCAGCTGATCATTGGGATCCCTACTATGGAAGTTCGGTTGCAGACAGTACAAGCTATCAAGGCATGTTGTCTGATTTTGAGAGGATGAGCACACATGACTCCCAGGGATCTGGAAGCTCGTATGGACGGTCATGGCCGCAGCAGCCGATGTATCATGGCGACTCAGATAGCAGTAGTTCATTTTTCTCATCGTATCCATATCCTTATGTCTCAGCTGCGCCAGTAGAGGTCGTGTACGCACAAGGTTCGCAGCAGTATGAATACTACGTACGCATGTACTGGGAGAACTATTCAGGTTCAATGCGCTATGAAGACTATCTGTCCTATCTGCGGACCACATTTAATGTCAGATTGTTTGGAGATGGACACTGGCCCAGTTTGGGTCCATAGTCTTTATTAGTATGTATCATTTGGTTACATTTATAACTAACTAATAATTAATTGCAGATTTCTTCATATATAGAGTTCTGTACTTGTCATTGAAATCACTAATGTAAACTTTTACATCATTTGCAGGTCATCATGGACGGACGGCGTCACCCTGCGTGGGAGCATGGATACTCTGTTGAGGGTGATGGACATGTGCACTGTAGATACTGCGAACATCGCGTCACCGGCATACACAGGTTTGCGGAGCACCTTGCGGGAGTGGGACGCGATGTTCGTGCATGCGACCGAGTTCCGGGAGATGTTCGACATTCCTTTCGGACACAGTTACAGGATAGATACGGTTCTCGTAGCACACCGAGGACATCTTCTTCTACGTCCCGGGTACCTCCACCACGAGCACAGGGCGGAGCAGGATCTTCCTCCACGTCCAGAGTTCGAGCAGCACCAGCACCAGCACCAGCACCAGCACCAGTCGCACATGATAGAATTGAAGCTATAGATGTAGTGAGGACTTTTTTTACAGATTTTCATGTACCCTCCACCGCAGCACACGACCCATCATTTGTGCAGATGGTTACATATTTTCAGTCCCACCCACATGTACCTCCACCCACTAGGATAGAGTTAGATTATACGGGTGATCAGTCTCATGTATCTGATGATGAGTTTTGGGATTCGGGCTTCACTGATGATGAGGATTAGTGAGTTTTGAGATTCGGGTTACACAGATGAGGAGGATGAGTGAGTTTTGGGATTCGGGCTTCACACATGGACGAGGATTAGTGAGTTTTTGTATTTTATACTTCATGAATGAATGCCATTATTATATCACTGTTTCCTTTTACATATTTAGTAATTGAAATAAATTTTTATGTATTATATATAATAGGATGTTTAATTAAGCAGTGTAATATGTAATTTTTATATAATTTATTATGTATAATGTAGCATGGATCTATTATCATAAATAAACTCTACATTCTAATATTTTTAAATATATATAACATTTAATCTTTCAAAATCAATTTATTAAAAATTTTAAAAAATATTCGCAAAAAATCGCGTCGAGACTCGAGAGGGGCGGATCGGGTCGCTATGCGACCCGCCCGTCCCGACCCGTCCCGCGCCGAGACCGGGTCGGCCGGGTCGGGCGGGTCGGCAAACCCTGATCCCTCCTAGATTCTTAACACTTGCCTACGAGAAGTGTTTCTGGGTTTTTTGCATATATGTTTTTGTTCAAAGTGAGTTTGCGTTAATATTTATTTTGCATTTACGTTTGCATGTTTACTCTATCTATCACATGGTTTGACCGTCCCGCTCCGACCCGCCCCGACTCGCACGACCCGACCCGACCCAGGCGGGCACCGGGTCGCACGGGCTGGGGGTCGTGGACGGCACGCACTTGACCGCATGATCCCGTGCGTCCCGCCATGTACCGCTCCGGTGCGAGGCGGGACCCGGCTCGGTACGAGCGGGTCGGGGCGGTTCGCCCATTTAACGGGCCGAAGGGGGAGGCTCTTCCTCCATCCCTCCCACCGGCGAGCGGCGGTGCAGCGGCGGCGGACGGCGATCAGAGCGGCGGACGGCGGCTTTGGGCGGCTCAGGGCGGCGATCGGAGGTAGGTAGGTGAATTGTTTTTTTTTTTTAAATGGTCTGCCCCTGTGGGGGTGGGGAGGGGGCGGCGTCCACCGCCGGATCTGGCCGGAGGTGGAGGTGGGGGTGGGTGGGGGTGGGGGAGGGGGGAGTCTGCCAGCCGGATCTGGCCAGAGGTGGGGGTGGGGCGAGGGGGGCGTCCACCGCCGGATATGGCCGGAGGTGGGGATGGGGGTGGGGGTGGGGGAGGGGGGCCGTCTGCCACCACCGCCGACCACCGGGGGGGGGGGGGGGGCGTCTGCCACCGGGGGTGGGGGGGGGGTGGGGAAGGGGTGGCGATGGGGGTGGGCGAGGGGAGCGTCCACCGCCGGATATGGCCGGAGGGGGGCCGTCTGCCACCGCCGTCGGCCACCGGGGGGGGGGGGGGGGGGCGTCTACCACCAGGGGTGGGGGTGGGGCAGGGGCGGCCAGGGGTGGCGGTGGGGGACGGGGGGGGGGGGGCGTCTGCCACCGGGGGTTGGGGTGGTGGGGGTGGGGCAGGGGCGGTGGGGGACGGCGGTGGTGGGGCTGGGCCAGGGGCTGGACCAGTCGCACATGATAGAATTGAAGCTATAGATGTAGTGAGGACTTTTTTTACAGATTTTCATGTACCGTCCACCGCAGCACACGACCCGTCATTTGTGCAGATGGTTTCATATTTTCAGTCCCACCCACATGTACCTCCACCCACTAGGATAGAGTTAGATTATACGGGTGATCAGTCTCATGTATCTGATGATGAGTTTTGGGATTCGGGCTTCACTGATGACAAGGATTAGTGAGTTTTGGGATTCGGGCATCACAGATGAGAAGGATGAGTGAGTTTTTGTATTTTATACTTCATGAATGAATGCCATTATTATGTCACTATTTACTTTGACATATTAAGTTATTTAAATGAATTTTTTATGTATTATATATAATAGGATGTTTAATTAAGCGATGTAATATGTTATTTTTATATAATTAGTATGGATCTATTATCATAAAAAAACTTTACATTCTAATATTTTTAAATATATATCACATTTAATCTTTAAATAAAATTTTCTTAAAAAATTTTAAAAAAATTAAAAAAATCACGCGCCGAGAGTCAGAGAGAGCGGACCGGGTCGCTGTGCGACCCGGCCGACCCGACCCGTGACGAGACCGGGTCGGCCGGGTCGGCAAACCCTGATCTATCATTCTATCTACGGGTAATAAATATCATGTACTTATCGTCACTTTTTAAAATACGTTAAAGTTAATTAAAAAATGATGGGAAAGGGGACGGAATACTCTGCGACTGGGTTTATCATCCTGGTGCGGGTCAGCTTGACCCGCACGACCCGACCCATCCCAGCCCGGTGGCAGAACGTACGGGATGGGGTCGTGACCGGGTCACTTTATTATTTTATTATATTTATTTTATATATAGAGTCTTTTTTATTATATTATATTATATATGTATTATATATATAAAGAGTCTTTTTTTATTTTAACACGAAGCGAGATGGATCGAGGCGGATCGAGACGGGACCGACCCGACCCAAGCCGTGACCGAGATGGACGGGTCGGTCGAGACGGTAAACCTGCTCTACGAACATAATAAATTTACATAAGAAGGTTATATATGTAAATAAAAATAAGTTAGATTTTCATGCGAAAGTTACTTTTAAAAGAGGGTGTACATAGAAAACCCTATTAATTTTTCTGTGGAACATCTTACGACATCCCACGTTGCATATACCAGTCAAAGTATGACGCATTGGCATCAATCAGAGTCCATTAGATGGCCAAGGGGTACATGCGTTCAACGGTCTTGATCTCTCCAGAACATATCTTACACAGATGTTTGCGGGCTTACACAGTTAGCGGTCTTTTCCATCTCTTGGTCCAGCCATTCGCGGTCGAAGAAAGAAGCATCGGGTGTTCCTTCTCCTCGTCCGCTCCTTCGCCCCCCCCCCCCCCTCCGCATTCGAACGGCAGCCCCGCGTCCGCAGGGCACCATCGAATGGTCGAAATCGGAGGACTCCGCAGGTTTTCCCATCTCTTCTCTCTACGACGGGTGCCGGGTCGAGGGGAAGATCGCGATCGCGGTCCCGATTTGGTGTGATTGGTGGGTTTTTGTGTTCTGGTTTCGTGTGGATTTGTCTACAGTTGTTTATGTGCTGGTTGATGGAGCTGTTTTTGGTTATGAATTCGATTGAGTCTATGCGTCCTCGCGGTTTATGTTGGTGTTTGGATTGTTTGTGATTATTGTTTGGTATGCCGTCCTCCGAGACTTGATTTTGCGGGTTTCTGTGGTGGTTTTCGTGTATTTCCATCTTCTGTTCTTGCAAAGCTTGGATTTTTTCCCCTTTTGTCGCTGCCCTTTTTTCCATGGCTGGCGTAGGGGAATTAGCTCGTTTTTGTCGTCATGGAAACTGCCGACTCGCTTCTCTGAACAATTGGTTTCCTTTCTTCGTGGCTCAATTAAGGGGTTACGACTGTTTGGTTTTATGGCACTTCGTGCAATGGAAGATGTTTCCAGGTCTATTCCCAGTGCTTTGGGAAAATTTGCGACACGCGACACTTTCTCTTTTCTTTTGAATGATTTAGGTTTTGCCCAATGGCAGAAATGGCTTCCCGAGTTCCTTCTTCTATGGGTTTGGGAGGTTCTCTGTGGATATAGTGTCCGTTGGAAATGTTGCGTTTCGTCTGATCGACATTCTGAAACAGTGGGATGTAGGTTCTCAGTTTTCCTTCTTTTTTTCGGAAATAACTAAGCTAACTTCACATGAAAGTACATATGTTGTGGAGAGGTGGATGATGGAGATAAATGTTTTGCTTTTTGAAACACGAATGAAGTTCTAAAAATTAATAGACTACGTAATCCACTTAGGCAAACATTGGAGACCAGCTTGAATGCACCATTTTCACATTTTGTTCAACAATTAGCGTGTGTATCATTTTGTTGGTTGATAACTGTGTAGTGGCCTTGTGTTGCCAAAGTGATTCATTGTATGTTGTGATTGTTACTGGGGTGAGTTGTCACAGGTAATGTCCATACCACTAGGCACAATTTTCTCATTCATAAATCATTTTCTTGATTGATGTCCAGTGGGAATCATACACCATATGATCCATTTTTATGTCTTTCTAGCCAACTGTTGTTTAATGCTGCTGCCTCAGTTTGTCAGTCTTGTCAATAGTATTGGCATTTTGTTGTTGAATGCTTTTCTCACACAGTTAATGCTCATCAATCTGTGATATACATATTTAAGGATGCAGCAACGTCCGAGGATGATTTGACTTTTCTGAGACATCCAGTTTATTTGTAACTTATCAACAATGATTAAAAAACTTAGACGGGCCATCCTGTTTGGAAGATGTTTAGGTAAGTTGAACGAGTAATTTTCACTAAATTTCTAATTCACTCTTTTGTCCCTTCCACCCTATTCCTAGGAAATTGATGTTAAGGGATTTTCATCAAAGAATTCTTAATCTTGGCAGAAGCGTCTATAAAATTATGGACCTTGCAGGAATCTGCATTCACTTGTGTGGAAGGTGGGCTATTGCAATTAGTATGTCTCTTCTTCACAGATTGCTTTTATAAGTCTATGGATTACGTTGGAGATTACTACATAGTCTTGAAATTGCACAGTTAACTTATAATGGCCTTTCCACCTTTTTATTTAAAAAAACTTTAAAATGGCCTTTAGAGCACAGATTGTTCTTGGATTTGAACTGTTAGAAGTTGCAATGACCCTTAAAGAACAGATTGTATGGGGTGACTGAACACCTGACATATCTGGCTAATTCAATCAGCAAACTGCAAACAGATTCTATTTCGTGGTTGATACAACTGTCCCTCCCAATTTCGCACTAATCTGCATGTAACTATACAAACTCATTGCTTAACCAGATGAACCACCTACGTTAATTACTATATGATGCTTATCCACTTAAACTGGCGTAAAGTAACATAATGGACATTTTTCAATTTGGGAATGAAATAACAAGAAAAAATGTTAACAAAAATTACCCATCCGACTGGTGAGTGAACACCAATTGGACAGCCATGTTGCATTGGGAAGATTCTGCCCAGCGCGCAGGCTTCCCACCTGCGGCTGCGAAATGGTTGCAGGCGGGCACCCTTCCCTGTTACCTAGTAACACTCAAGGTATGCAGGATCACAGATTGAGCTCCGATCGGGGGCCTGAAACCTGATCTGGATTGGCTAGATCGGACGAGTCAAGTGTGATCGGCATGGGATCCTAGCCGACCTGTGTTTGAGGTTATATTGTATGCACATTGTTTTGTAGGGGCTTTTATATAAATGCAATGTACTTTACCTTTCTCTTGTCCCGAGAGTCTCGAGACCTGCACAGCCCTCATACCTTGCTGATGGAGTAGAACATAGGAGGAGGACGTTGACGACAGCAGTGCGTCGTGATGGTGGCATCGGCGGCAAGTGGAGGCAACGGTGGTGTCATTAGCATGGAAGTATTTTTTTCCTCAAATTTTCTCTTCTTAAGCAGAACAACAGAGGAGGGAGGACGACAACGTCAACAACGACATCGACAGTGATTGTGGGTCACGATGGTGACATCAGTGGCAACGGCGGTGTCGTCTTGTTCTATTTCTTTTTTTTCCTTTTTTATCGAGTGGGACTTGTCTAGGGTCGACCTGGATCAGCCGATCCAGATCGATCTTAGGGCGTGTTTGGAAAGGATGTTGGGGACAGATTTTGTCTCCACTTTCTCGAAATCCCTTCCAAATGTCTTGGAGTCCCATCAGCTTTTACTTTATGCAGATTTCGAGGTTTAGAGAGAGATAGGGACAAAGGGGAGGAGATATCAAAATCCCCAAAAGCTACCTCAAGACAGCTTCCTCTCTCTGTAAGGAATAAAAAAAAAATCCCCACACCCAACATTGTTACTAAGGGCGCGTTTGGAAAGGATGTAGGGATTTTTTCAAAATCCCTTAGAGAGAGAAGAAGCACTTTTTAGGTAGCTTTTGGAGATTTTCCACTTCTCTTCCCTTTCGCCCTATCTCTCTCTAAACCTCTAAATCCACCATAAATAAAAGCTGATGGGACATTGGGACATTTGGAAGAGCTTTTGAAAAAGGAGGGATTCCAATGATTGGAGAGTTCAAAATCCCTCTTCTACATCCTTTCCAAACGTGCCCTAAATGTGGCCTTAGACTGACCCCAGCGATCCCATGTATCTCCTATGAGAATTGGGGATTGGAGGATCGCTAGATTGGGGTCGGATCGGCCCAAAACCAATCAGATCGGCCGATCCAGTCTATGTGTGTGTATGTGGACCCCAAGGTGTAGCAACCCCAAGAGGGGGGTGAATTAGGTTTAGCCCAAAATTGCACACAAATTTTGGATTAAAGCCAATCACAACTAGGAAATATGATGATCTAGATATATACAGATGCAATTAAACTCAAATTCACATGAAAGGGGGAGGAAACAAAGATCAATCATATTAAAGGCACAAGGATTTTAGTGGTTCACTGGTTCAGTCTCAAACCATTGAGACCTACATCCACTCCCCCACCTTGAGTGAGGGATATCCACACACTTTAATAGAATCCACACACACACACACCCCCTAGGGGTGGATGATCACCCTAATAAGATGCTTTGAGCATCAACCACGCACACACATGATGTCCGCACCCAAAGTAGCAAGAACAAACTCTTCCCAATACAAGATATCCAAAGAGAGCACAAGACAAAAGAGAAGAAGGAAGATGGATTAAGTTGATATTTGGAGAGCCCCCCCTTGATGGATGAAGATCTGCAACAATAGAAGAACCCTCCTTCAATCTCCTCTCATCATCTCTCAGCTTTCTCCCTTCACATAGACCACTTTTGGAGGTTTGGAGAGGAGGAAGATAGTAAGAACCTGCAAGAACAGCCAAGAACCCTCGAGAACCTTCAAATCCTTATCTACTTCTTAGGTTAAGTGAGAAAAAACTCATCCTTTTATAGTCCACGGGGTGGGGTAACTTATCCCCTGAGAACGGGTTAGGTAAAGCCGCCACGAGCAGGACACGCACGTTTGGATAAGGTTGAATTGGACTGGAAACGGTGGACTGCCCCATCAAAGCAGTTGACCACCCCATTTCCTGCATCCAGGCACTCCCCTGGAAATCTAGGTCCACAGCTACTGTAGCGGTGGTCGACCACCCCGAGTAGAGTGCCTTGTCTTCTGTCTTTGGTCTATTTTGTGCCATGTTTAGTTGTGCCTCTATTTCCTCTCTCGAACCCGTGAGTTCACACTCGTAACGGATATCTCATTCAAAATAAATGGACTTTGGATCTCAAATAGAAATGGGCCTTTTGGGCCTCCTTTTCTTCCACAAGAACAAACATGTTAGAAACACATGAAAGTGATTTTGTTATTATTAAAATCAAAG
This sequence comes from Amorphophallus konjac, assembly GCA_022559845.1. Classification (NCBI taxonomy): domain Eukaryota; kingdom Viridiplantae; phylum Streptophyta; class Magnoliopsida; order Alismatales; family Araceae; genus Amorphophallus; species Amorphophallus konjac. The sequence continues at coordinate 2,703,314 of CM040119.1, forward strand.
GGAAGCACAATCTCTCTCTCTCTCTAACTAAAGGGCAAAAATTGAGGCAGACAACTTAAAGTTGTTATGTGGAAGGATTGGACATAATAGGATAAAGGGCAAAAATTGAGGCAGACAACTTAAAGTTGCTTTGTGGAAGGATTGGACATAATGGGATGGTACTAAGCATGAAAATGAAACTCTTCTGAATTCCATTGAAGATACAGCAGAAAATGTGTTTGTGCCATAATATTTCTTACAAGGCCCTTCTTGTCCATATAATCACTTTACCATAGTACATATGTGACTTTTCGGTGCAATAGATTCCAATATCGTGGGGCATCATCTACATAAATGTACAAAGGACCTTATTCTCTGTCCTACAAGTCTATCTGCTGCTTGGTTCATCAGATGATAGTGATGTTTACCACAACTACTGTGTTTCCTTTCAGTGGAGACTTATCCTCTATGGTACTGCCCCGTGGTGAACTATCTATCATATTGCCCTTGCATCTATTTCCAACTGTTAAGCGCTCTGCTTCCTCTAGGCTGATTGCAAACCTAAGATACCAATCATGGTGCAGTTGAATACATTGTCTTATTTAGAAAATAGAAATTACTATGTCAAAACCTGTCTAGGGTGAGCAGATGTGGAATGGGGATGTGTTCACCTACTGTCCCAAAGTGAGCCCTGCGTCTTCCTAAACTGTTAACTTCTCTGGTACCTCTTTGACCAGCTATAATATCTTAGCATTATCCCTCATGTGCCCACTTTTCTTTCCCAGGGTTAGCCCTTGGGCATAACCAAAGGCATTACTTGAGAGCTCCTTAGAATAGTATAGTTAGTCCTGTTACTGCATTTGCACCACAATTTTTCTAACTTATATACTTTTTCACTGACCGGCTCTCTGTTTATCTTTTCCCATATCGATTTCTGCGGACCGTAATGTATGTAGCTACGAATACATTCCACCTATTCTTATCATGTCCTCCATTAAAGGATGATGTTCACAGAAGTTGGTATCATTTGTTCTGTGATGGTTCCAGATGCTGAATTCATTCCTTTAGTAGGGCCAGATTTCTAAGTTTGCGTTAACATATTATTTGCTGGATGCTCTCCACTGCGAGAAGAACATGTGGCATGTTTCTCTGTTCCCCAGAATTCCATGACTTAACTACCCGTAAATCATATGAGCCTAGATGAATTCTAATAGGTATCTCTTCCTCATTGCTGTCCATAATTTTGTCCCACTGCCATAGTCCTTAAATCTATAATGTTGCCATTACAGTCCTCCAGATTCCAGACTAGTCTCCCACCAACATTTTTTGTCATACCCATATGTCTACTTCCAATGGAAGACCTGATGGCGGTAGTTCTTGTGCTCTGGATCACATCCACTGGTTGTCCAATCACTGAGATCACTTACGTATCTATGCTGATTATTCTCTGGTGGTGTAGAGATGAGCAGCTGCCATATGAGGTTTCTCAATCGAACTCATGGATTCCGCCACTAGCCAATACTGATGTTGCTTGCTACCCCAGTTTACATTACCTCTTCAATTAGAGCAGCATTGAATTATCCTCCACATTAATGAAACAGCAAAGTCTCTAAGCTGTGGGTCCCTCTTGTATCCACACTTAATACAGGAAAATTTTGCCTGTCCCTGTAATGCTTGGATGCTTTGCAGGCAATTACAGCGATCCCAAATCCTTTTATTCTTGATATTGTGTATTCCTTGACCCTTGGTTGCAGAAATTGTCCTGATTTGTTGTTCATTAGCCTTTCTGGTGATATTTTGTGCATCATCTTCTCTATTCCATGGATTATTCCCTACCGTTCTTTCAAAGATGAATTTGCCCTAGATTGAGTGTGCAAGAGATTTGTTGTTGTTATATGATACTATCTGATTGTGCCAACGAAAGAGTAGAATGCACTTACCATGGCCATGTAAGTGCAAAATATGTGGTCCAACTTTTTCACGGTTTTGAACCAGTTTTATCTGAACATTTTTTTTTATTTTGCTTGTGATGTGTGATTTAATGGGAACAATATATAACTTACTATAGTTGTAAAATGCATTTGACTTTTTGCAGGCTAGTTGTCAAGTCTCACCCTTACTTGCTTCAAAGATATTTTGCAAATCAAGCAGTCCCTGTCAAAGAATGACCAAGGACTGGACAACTGCTGAAGTTCTGAAGGCAGTGTTTCCTCTTCTTGATGGTTACTACCTTGCTTCCTGCATGTTAGTGTGTCGTCAGTGGCGGGACATTGCTAGAGATGAGTACTTCTGGAAATGCCTCTGTGAAAAAAAATGGCCATCTGTTTGCAAAAGGAAATCCACTCCCACCTTAAGCTACCGCAAGTTCTTTCTAACATTTTGGAACGTACATCGGCATCGATCTCTTCCTCCACCCAAGTTATCGTTTGAAGACTTGGAGTTCTATATTGATATCTGGTGTGAGCAGCGGCTGATTTTCTCAGAGGCGGTCTGTGGCTCGGTTCTCCGAACTGGGATCAAGAGCCCACCACCTGGAATTTCTGAAGTTATGAGTCGCTACCTCGATGGGCCCGAATACAAGATGCTGATGCCTGTGCAGCCACAGTTCACCATCCCCAGGGACCAGACTGTTAATGTCTCCATTCTCGTGGGTCGCAGTGACAACAGCAAGATCGCGTGCATTGTCAACCAGGCTTGCTTTGATTATTTCGATTGGAATGCCTTCAGGGCTCTGGCATACGAGTACTTGAACTTCGCCCCCAACTATCCCTTTGTGTCTGGTGTGAGGGCATGGGTCTCCTTGCTCTTCATGGGAAGGGAGAGTGATGACACCGCCAATGTGTTCGGCATTGAGATCGATTTCTGCGATGCTGCAAGCTCGGAGAATGAAGTCTTGTGGCTTCTGGACATGCTCGACTGGAAGTAAAGCGCTCTCTTTCAGCCAACCAACTGTAAATGAACAAAGCTTTCGTCTCTTCCTTTCAAGTTTGATTTGTGCTATAATAGATAACATCTTTCCCTTTCGATTCGCATCTTGTCCCCGGTACATGGTCAGGAATTTGCTTCGCTCTTGGTTGTTCATGCACTGGCCTGTGTAAAGAAGTTGTCCGTGGCTCTCTTCCTGATCTTGGCCCGCCCATAAATTGATTGAAATGTGAGGCGTTTTGATGACGTCGGCGTTGTTGCCCGTTGTGTTCGTGTCAATTTGCTTTGTTTCCTGCCTTCGTCATTTTTCTTTCTGCTGTGAATAGAATTTTTTTAAAAAATAAAATCGGATCGATATAAGAGTTCAATTCGAATCAAATTAAATCAAATTATTTTAAAATTAAATTGATTTGATTTTGTTCGATTTGAATTATATTTTTACCTACCGTGAAATTTTAAATTATTATGTTACAATGGTTGAAGTAAACGTTGGTTAAGTTTAGCCTCACATAGGAAATAACATAAACGCCCATGGTTAGCAGGATTTGAGAGAGAGATGGAGCGTGCCACCCTCACCCAACCAGTGAGAGAGAGAGAGAGAGAGAGAGTAAGCTGTTTTAAATGCAGTTAACTTGTCTCGACTTGAGCACACTTTGGAATCATGTTGGAGAGATAATATAGATCAATATTATCAGAATCGAATCGGTGTTTGAATCGATAAATGAGTTAATTCGGTTTGAATCGATTAGACCGTTCAATCGAATCGATTTGAATCGTGATATCACCGTAATAATGATACATGGTACAGTCCGATTCGACGCCGGTGACTCACTGGTGAAGACACCTGACCTCCACTCCCACATCTCTCTCTCATAAGCCGGCTTCCCCTCGGCCACTTCCACTGCCTCCGCCACTTTCACCAGATTGTCGGTGACCTTCACATTGTACCGTCTGCATACCACGTGCGTCCCGCACGAACCAATCTCTGACTAGTACGTTCTGACACGTGAGACATGTAGCGTGCCAAATCGATGCTACAAACCCTGAACAGACATCAGTACAAATTAGGGTTAGTAGAATCTCCGGCACGAACTGTGCCGATGCTTCACTGATACGGTACAGTATGATACGTCGTCGACCAGTAAGATTTCTATTTAAATAATTATTTATGAAAAATAAAATTTTTATTAAAAAAATAATATTAAATTTAAGATATATTAACATATCATTGTATCAATCTTGACCAGCATGATCCGATACATGCGATATGCATTGATCCGATATGACACGGCAAATTTTTGCACAGATATAGATCACAAAAACATCCGGGACCATGACATCACATCCATCACAAACAAAGATTTGCTCTTTCCCTCTCTATTCTCCGATTGGATGGCACGAATGTTCTTGCACCCGGACCCAGTCGTCAAAAACAATATAACAATCAAGTTGCTTTTGCCAAATCCACAAGCATGAAGCATCTAAAGATCACTGTCGTGATGCAATGCGAACATCAAGCAGCCTGTTGGATGCAAAGCTCTGTACGTCACATCCCGATCGACTGCGTTGAAAACGTGCGAAGTAAAACCCTCTCTATAAGGTTGCGTTTGGGAAACAACTTGGGAATGGATTCAGGGGATTCCGACAGAAGTTAATCGTTTCCAAACGTACCACATGGTCACCCCGATTTTCATGCCCGCGAGATTTTGAGAGGAGAGAGAACCCTCACACGAGCTCTTTCTAAAATCTCTCGAAGCTCGCTCCACCCAATTTTTCGCCGGTGTCTAACGGATTTTGAGAAGATTTTTACCGTTTTGCCCGGCGAGCACCCCCCACGGGAAGTCATGCATCTGGCTAGGCATCTTCAAAGAACTTGGCAAAAGAAGCTACACATGCATATTCTTCGATTACTAGTTGCTCCCCTCCCTTTCACTCCAAAATCAACATGCTCAAACATGAAGGGATAAAATCATGTTACTACAGGGTGTCACAGTACGAGGTTATTATCATTTACGAGTAAATGTTTAGTGCACACTTTGAGTGGAATTACACGTTCACGTAATATTTGACATTACATTTTGTAGAGATGAGAAAATGAATTCTCGAATCTAGTATCATATTTTTAATATTTATTTATTGGGGAAGATCATTTGACCATATGTGGAAGTCTACAACCACCAGAGAAATAGTGTCAGAAGGAGCTCTGGACGTTACCCTAGAAGGTAACCCTCCGATATTTAAGTCAGAACTTTGTTATGAGGGATCGAGGGAGGATGGAGTAGAGAGATTTTAGAGGAGAGTCGATTGATCAAGCCTGGAGTGATGGTTGAGCTCCCAAAGGAGTGCTCGCCACGCTCAACAGGTGCTCGGAGGGTGTCTGCTAAGCCGAAGGAGTGCTCGGAAGCGGACCAGGGTTCTCCACTGGAGAGGGCACTGTCTCGCAGTGCGTGGAGGAATCTGTCTCATTGGGTGTCTATGTCTCTCTATGTTCGTCTGTCTATCTCTGGCGGGAGGTCCATTTATAGGGGCTGTCCTGGTGATGGAGGTCTATCTCTTAGTAGGGAAGGGCGTGAGTAGTGGAGTAACGTCTCTCCGCGATCGTGGAGAGTTTCTCGTTGAGCGTCCGTTCCTCCGGAGTCGGGAAACCGTTAGGCGAGTCTTACGGCACTCGTGGGACGACGTGCTCGCCTTTATTAGAGTCGAGGGCGATGATTGGCGGGAGTAACGCTCGTCCGGAGTTTGATATGCCCGAGTTGATGCTCTTCGTGGGCTGACGAATCCGATGGTCGATCATGTTGGGTCGCCTGTCGTGGGCTGTGACTGTCAGGGATCCGTCATGTGCATTACAAATCTTGAGCCGACACGAGTATGATGTCAATGAGCCGCGCATGAGCCACGTTGATTTTGCCCTCCTCACATTTGTTGCACCGTCCACTATCAGTTCTAACAGTTGACTACGTTGGGATTGCTGGGTATGTGTAGATTTGAACTGCATGTCTTCGTTAAGAAACATGTAAGCATTTCACCATGATCACGCCACTTAAAATGTAACGGTGACAAGAGCCGGAAAGAAAGAGCAACTAATTAAGTTGTCGTCTGTTCGTAGGAACTCCTCACCATTGGATATACGGATAAGCTTCACTGATTACACGCAAAACCTAAGAGAAGGCACAGGTAGCGGCACGCATGGGCGTACCCGATACTGCTACTTGCAGAAAACGATAAATTTAAACAAGTCGCTGCTCCCAGCCGGCTAAGCGTGTGAGACAACTATGCTGACGCGGTGCGAACGTATGTGTTGGGCTGAACAAAACAATTGTGTTCATAGCTTGTTTAACTTTCTCGTATGCTTCACTAAAGTGCTCATTCGGAATGGTTCTCTTCCTGTCTTCCAAGTTCCAAGATTCTCCTTTTCTTTGTTTGTTCGTTTGATGCTTTTGGTGTGAACCATGATGCTTGATTGACCACACTTACAACTTTTTCTTTGGCTTCAAAGAAAAGATCTTTTGTGCCGGTTCTCTCTTCTTCTAAGTTTCAAACGTGTTAGAATTTGGACATGATCTTTGGACAAGTCTTACGTCGGTTAAATAGGTTATGGTTCATATGTTTATGACTTTGGACCTGTGTATCTTGACACCGTGATTTTATGAATTTCAACGTAGTATCAGAACATGGTCTTAAGTCCAACCTCATATATTTCTTATCTCGTCACCTCTGTCTAATTAATCTTCACGGCCCATCTTGACCGTGGATAAGAGTGTTCATAGTTCGAAAAGAAGAGCGCGCGACCGCTGAGCCATATGATCACTAATGAATAGTTTAATAATAGAAGTATATATCAAGTCTTTTGTGGATATGATCGAAACGACTGTATTGTTTCAACATTTTTAATTCATATACCTATGAATCTTGTAGTCGAATTCGATGTTATATATGGGAGCAAGGAGTAGCCAGCTAGCTGTCACCGGAGGTCATTAGGTGTTGAAACTCATAAAATCGCGATAAGGTATAGCTGGCCGATGGTTACCGGAGGTCACTACGTGTCGAAATTTATAAAATCACGGTGTTGAGAAACATAGATCTAAGATCATAAACACATCGATATGAGACTATTGTCTCTAGATTATATCTATATTCTAACACTACTTCGCTGGATTAAGATGATAAACACATCGATACGAGACTATTATCTTGAGATTATGTTTAAATTTTAATACTCTTTCTCTGGATTAAGATGAGCCGTGAAAATTAATTGAGTAGATCGAGGTGATAAGAAATATGAGATTAGATTCAAGACCATACTTTGATGTTATATTAAAATTTATTAAATTTAATTATACAACTCAAAATCTTAAGATATTTATCAATAGAGAACTCCGCTATGATACATGAGCACACGTTATAACTTAACTCGTTTTCAATACGAAAACTATTCGAACACTACGTACTCGCCTGAATGTTTATGGCTGCACGGACAAGCATCCTATTGAAAGCCCCTTCGACACTCACAATTCTGGGAACCATCGTCGAGTGGTTTGTTAACTAATTATTCTCTCCCAAGAGTGCTTAATTGTTGTATTTGAGATCGGTACGCGAATACAGATGCGGATAGAGCTCTCACATTGCTGGGCGACGCCGTGTGGATGCACCAAGGGGGGATTTGATAACCGAGCACCGGGGTGCCGTAATCGACCCTTCATGTGGATGCACCAAGAGGGGATTTGATAACCGAGCACTAAGGTGCCGTAATCGACCCTTCATGTGGATGCACCAAGAGGGGATTTGATAACCGAGCACCGGGGTGCCGTAATCGACCCTGAAGGGTCGATTACAGTACCCGGGGTCGATTAGAGGGGTTCTGTGAGAGGGATGGCGAGGGGAGACGGGGTCCACCGGTTAGTCTATGTCGACTAACCGGCCGACCACTCCTTTGTCAAACAGGCCCAAGTGTCTTGCGTACGCTGTCTTTTGCTAGCGGCCGCGGTCTCATGCATCTGTCCAAACTGCATGCGATGGCCAAGTGGGGGCGTGGGTTTGGTTCACACTGCCTTCACCGGAAATTTGAGAGGGGAATGATGTTGATACAGTACTGTTCACTTGATGGAGGGTGATAGAAAATATTACTTACGGGTAGTTTCTATTAAATTTAAGTACGAAAATTAAAAGGAATCAAGATCAAGACGAGTAAACACGGGTCGAAGCGCGTGGTCGTTTGCTTTAGAGTCGTTCCGCCCCTATTACGGTACATATAGATTTCGCGACGGAACTTCTCTCAAGATACGACGACTCAAAATCGACGGCGACGCGAAATTATACTCCAACTCGCGTTGTCGGGAACGAACACCACAGTGACAGGCGGCTCTTACAAGAGGAAGAAGACGATGGGAGAGAGGGCTTCGAGAGAGATAACTTTCGGATTAGAGAGAACCGAAAATCATAACTCTCACATGAAAAATCCACCCTTCAAATATCATCTTGGGAAGTGACTTATGATCGAGTCACACCCATCCGTCCAAAGAGAGAAATCCGAAGAGACTCAAAAAAGAATCCAAGAGACACTCGGTTAAACGGTCAAAAAATAAAAAAAAAAATAAAATAATTATCCAGAATCACACACACGCACGACACGGCCACGATGTGATTTGGTCATAAATCACTAGCCCAAATGAGCTAACGGTCATATTCTCCTCAGAAGAATTTATAATAAAGACACGAGTCGTAATTAAAAATAAATAGAAATCTTTTCTATTTTTTAACGTGAGATTATTCAACATAAAAGAGACTTAAATCTTTTAAAATTTAAACACAGATTCTAACGGGAGGCACGAACAACCAGACTTATTATTCCATGTTAATTGGTACGTATCGATACATCCGCAGTTTTCAGATAACTTGCATCTGCATATATCTATCTGTTGTACGGACGTGTATTAGTGTCTTATCTGTTCCTCTTCTACTCAATTAGCCTGGCGATATATGTAGATAGATATGCAGATGCCTCGACATTCCACGCCCCTCCCATTCTATGTAAACAGAATAGTTATGTCTGTGGGCCATGCTCTGGAGTGGGCCCCACTCCGGACTCCGGATCACGAACATATTTACTTTCTCCTGCAGCGGACAAATTCACGGAGGAGAGAGGAGGAGATGCAAAACCCTGCAGCTTCTCGAATCTGAATAAGCGGCAGTGTTTTCGGATGGATGATGGAGAGAGATTTTAGAGATTTTAATCATTAAAATTTTTATCATCTTCAAATTATTTTTAAATGTCTCGATGTCTCGTTAATTTCTACTTTATGTGAATTTTGAGGTTTAAATAAAGATAGGGAGAAAAACGAGTAGAACTCGAAATCTCTGAAAAAATTATTTAAGGTAATGTTTGGTTCGGATGTTTATGTACAGTGAGTTTACGTGAAAAATTCATGTGCCATGCAACGGTTAAGTTGTCAGAAATTTTTGAGAGGAAAAATCTCTCTCTTCTCTCTCCTTTCTGTCAAATGATAAATTAAAATAAATACTAAGAAGATTATAAGTGTTAGTGGAATTTTAATGGGCTAAAGTGGTCAATGAGAGGTTTAAATGGGTACGTTTAAATGGTCGATGGAAATTTAATCACTAAGTGTCATCTAAATCCACTCAGAAGTTACTCCCTATAGGATTATTGAGATTTAATTTGAGATATAATAGTTGATGTCTCTATCTTTCCCTAACTTCAAAATTTGCAGAACATGGAAATCGGAGCGTCATTTTTACATTTGATTGAAACGACGAGAATGTCAGAGATTCCACTCGTTGGAATCCCAAAATCTCTCCTCAACATCCCAACCAACCCTAAAAATTGGTTCTTTCTCCCTTCAGATATTTTGAAAAAAATCTCCACAGTACTCACTCTCCGTTCCAAATGTAACCTTAATTTCTCATGACCTTCCGAAAAAAATCATCCTGGCGATATGTATAGATGCCTCAATATTCCACCCCCCTCCCATTCTATGTAAACTGATTAGTTATGGGTAGTTCTCCTTCGATTAGTAGACAATATGCAGCACTCTGTCATGACCGACAGAACGCTTCTTCTCACTTGTGGCCGCTTCACATCTCTCTCTCTCTCTCTCTCTCTCTCTCTCTCTCTCTCTCTCTGTGTGTGCATTTTAACTGCTAGCAAGGTAGGTAGCAACGGCGAGCAGCTCGAGAGAAGGAGATTGGGGGGGGGGAGGATAGGAAAGCTCTCTCTCTCTCTCTCTCTGTGGGCATTTTAACTGCTAGCAAGGTAGGTGGCAAGTGGCAACGGCGAGCAGCTCGAGAGAAGGAGATTGGGGGGGGGGGGGAGGATAGGAAAGCGTGTGAAAGGGTGACTTCTCGTTGCTTCACACAACGGGTTTGTCAACAACCCCAGCTTAGTTTCCTTATCCGCTTTGCCCTGTCTCCATCACTGTTCCATGGATTCGCCCATCTCCCACATTCACTCCCCTCCGCTCCAGAGGTACACATGCTCCATCACCTTCCTCTCCCTTCGCTTCTCTATATAAATGCGCGCCATGAGAGGTCTCGGATCACAGATCCTTCTGTACGTAGTAATCTTTCTTCTTCGTCTGTGAGAGAGAGAGAGAGAGAGTTCTGCATATATATACATACAGATATACGTGTGTAAGTTGAGGAACTCGGGAAGATATGATGATGATGGCGAAGAAGGTGATGCTTGCCCTGTCTCTTCTCCTCCTCTTGATCCAGGGCTCTCTGTCAGCGGATCCAGGATTGAACAGAGGGAGCTTCCCCAAGGGCTTTGTCTTCGGAACAGCTTCCTCGGCTTACCAGGTATGGCGCTGGCCGTCGCTGTCCTCCCTTTCTTCCCCGGTTGATCTGTGTTGTGTGTCTCAGCTTTCCGGCCGGCACCTTCTTAATTTTGCGTGAAACGAGGAAATAATAAAGCTGAGATTTCTTCCTTAAACATGCTTATATATGTAGTTGAGCAGATGTTTCATTGAATTCTCAACGAAATTATAAACAAACATGGTCGCGTGTTCATGAAAATCATAGCCTGAACAGAAAAAAGAGATGCAAAACTTGACATGAAACATCGTGAGCGCTGCATTTTGTATAAAACACATCAAATACCCCTTTCAAATTAAGGAACACATCAAATAAAAATGACATTTTTATGCTGTTTTATATCAAAACAAATGGACTCTCGATCTAAATTATCATCGTCACGGGGGAGCCAATGGCTTTCTCACCCTCTCTGGCACCACTTCATCACGGAAGCCCGCCCCTGTCGCCGGTGCTTCCCACCGCATCGCTGTCGTCCGGTGGGAATCTGTCCCCGGTGATTAGAGAGCAGGTGGACCCGCCGGAAGGTGGGGGAAGTCCAACTGCGTTCCCCCCCGTCTTCTATGGTTCCCCCGGTCTCATCGCGTTTCTGTCGTCTTGTCTGTGGGCCATGTTCTGGAGTGGGCCCCACTCCAGACTCCAGATCACGAGCATGTTTACTTCTCCTGCACCGGACAAAGTCACGGAGGAGAGAGATGGATATCCAAGACCCTGCAGCTCCTCGAATCTGAATAAGTGGTAGTGTTTGGAATAGAGGTTGGAGATAGATTTTAGAGATTTTAATCATTAGAATTTTTGTCATCTTAAAGTTATTTTTAAATGTCTCGATATCTTATTAATTTTTACTTTATGTAAATTTTGAAGTTTAAATAAAGATAGGGAGAAAAACGAGTAGAACTCAAAATCTCTAAAAAAAAAAAGATAACGTTTTGTTCGAATGTTTACGAGTTTATTTGAAAAATTCATACACCACGTAACTATTGAGTTGTCGTGAATTTTTGAGATGAAAAATCTCTCTCCTCTCTCTCATTTCTGTCAAATGATAAATTGAAATAAATATTAGGATTATTAGAAATGTCAGTGGAATTTAAATGAGTTAAAATGGTGGATGAGAGGTTTAAATGATCGATAGACATTTAATTACTAAATGTCATTAAAATTTACTCAGAGACTATTCTCCTTGAGATTATTTAGATTTAGAGATGTCATAGTTGATGTCTCTATCTCTCCATAATTTTGAAATTTGTAGAGCACGTAAGTCAGAACGTCATTTTTATATTTGATTGAGACGACGAAGATGTCAGAAATTCCACTCGTTAGAATCTCATAATCTCTCTCCAACGTCACAACCAAATACGCCCTAAAATTAGATTCTCCTCTCTCTAGAGATTTTGAAAAAAATCTGTGCACTCACTACCTATTTGATTTCCAAATGTTACATTAACTTCTCACGCCCCACCGAAAAACAAAAATCCATCACTCACAATCTCTAACATGTCTGTGGAAATACTAAAATGCGATTTTTAAAAAAAAAATCAGACTTTGACATAAGCTTATTCAAACATGGCCTCGAATCCATACGAGTAAAAGCCCGAAGCTTGGACAATCCAACCCCCCCCCCCCCCCACACACACACACACACAGTTGCTAGTTGCTACTTCATATATAAGTCATCTCTAAACGCACCGTGCATGTTGAGATCCACGAGTTCACTGTTAAAATAGTGGTACGATATAACTCTGTTCATTCCTCTGTTCCTCCCTCACTACATACCAGTTTGAAGGCGCGGCGAAAGAGGGGGGCAGAGGGCCCTCCGTCTGGGACACCTACGCCCACACCTTCGGTACCTTTCACGTCCCTTTCATACGTGCACATAATTTATTTATTTATTATTATTATTATTATTATTAATTTTCTGTATTTAAAGGTCTGACTTTGCTTTGGGTCCACGGCTGCCCGCAGGGAAGGTCCTGGATTTCAGCAATGCCGACGTCGCCGTCGACCAGTACCACCGTTTCCCCGTAAGTGACGTTTGAAGATAATGGGTAATACAATGATTGGTGTAATGTCTCGCGGAATTACACGTGAGGGAGGGTTGCACATCTTTTTTTATTTTTTAGAAGAAAAAAAATTTAAGTGAACCTCATATCAAGTTAATCTTTTTTTCGTGTTGTTGGTCACGTTAACGTCTGACGTGGCGTTGAGATTAAATAAAAATTTGTTTTTATTATCTATAAGATATATTTTTTATTTTTATGTGATTTTTATATCACGTCAACTACTGATGTGATTAATGCTGTCGTATTAATTTGATGTGAAAATTATTTTTTAAAAAAATAAAAAATAAAAAGGTGTACAATGCTGTATTAATTTCTGTCTTATTCCACCTAAACTTAAATAAATAAAATAAATAGTAGATGATGTCATAAGACTATATAAGATGAGTTACAACTTACAAGTTATTATGATAGTAAATATGACGATACAAAGAATATAGGAATGTAGCGTCATTGTAGAAGATTACGAGGATATATATGCAATTATCTCTAAACGGAACGTCCCCACCTCTGGTTTGGGGAATCCATACTAACCCTGAACTGATAGATTGAGTTCGTTATGACCGGGTTATTTAGGGCCGCTTTACTAACCAGGCAGGGTTAACGCAAGTGACTGATGAGAGTCGGTTGCGTTAACCGACCCAATTAGTCTTCATGTGTGTGAAGAGAGCGGTCGAACCCACCGACTCTCTCTCATCCGCTCCCCCACCCTAACCCACTATCAAACTGCCCCTTTAAATAACATGAGCCATCATAAGTGATGATTCTTTTGACCATGGGGATCGTGGATGGCAATATTTCAGCATAGCGTGGTGGAAGAAGAAGTTTTTTAAACTCGTTTCCTCTCCTTATTGCAGGAGGATGTGCAGCTCATGGCAGACATGGGGATGGATGCGTACAGGTTCTCCATCTCATGGTCTCGTATTTTTCCAAGTAAGCAATCTGGTAGCCCACTCCATGTTAGCTCCACCTCCCAAATGGTCTCTTTATGTTAATAAAAGGACCCCTTGAAATTAGTGCTCACCAAGCACAGTCAGCCATGGCTCAACCAAGTCCCAGAATTGTGAGCAAGAAGCTAATTATAATATGCACAGACAGAAGACCTTGATGCTTGAAACATTGTGGGAAGAATACAGTTCTATCTGTCCTTCACTTCTGAAGGGAAATGGGCACCTTTAATATCATTTCTCCCTCCACCCTGAAACATGGCAGTAATGAGTTCTATCTATCTTGTTTTCTAATTCTGGCCAGCCATAGTTGTTGATGTCCTGAGCTGATGCACACACAGATGGCCAAACTCTCTCTGCCATGACCACATCACACTGTTTCAGAAGCATGTAATGTCATTTCTTACTTCCCCAGACCAACTGGATGGCTTTGCTGACATTGTCTTTCTAGTTGTCCATCCACAAGTGGTGCCTTCTTTGAAACAGTCCATTAGAGAATACAGTTCTATCTGCCCTTCACTTCTGAAGGGAAATGGGCACCTTTAATATCATTTCTCCCTCCACCCTGAAACATGGCAGTAATGAGCTTTATCTTGTTTTCTAATTCTGGCCAGCCATAGTTGTTGATGTCCTGAGCTGATGCACACACAGATGGCCAAACTGTCTCTGCCATGACCACATCACACTGTTTCAGAAGCATGTAATGTCATTTTCTTACTTCCCCAGACCAACTGGATGGCTTTGCTGACATTGTCTTTCTAGTTGTGCATCTACAAGTGGTGCCTTCTTTGAAACAGTCCATTAAAGAATACAGTTCTATCTGCCCTTCACTTCTGAAGGGAAATGGGCACCTTTAATATCATTTCTCCCTCCAGAAACATGGCAGTAATGAGTTCTATCTTGTTTTCTAATTCTGGCCAACCATAGTTGTTGATGTCCTGAGCTGATGCACACACAGATGGCCAAACTGTCTCTGCCATGACCACATCACACTGTTTCAGAAGCATGTAATGTCATTTTCTTACTTCCCCAGACCAACTGGATGGCTTTGCTGACATTGTCTTTCTAGTTGTGCATCTACAAGTGGTGCCTTCTTTGAAACAGTCCATTAGAGAATACAGTTCTATCTGCCCTTCACTTCTGAAGGGAAATGGGCACCTTTAATATCATTTCTCCCTCCACCCTGAAACATGGCAGTAATGAGTTCTATCTTGTTTTCTAATTCTGGCCAACCATAGTTGTTGATGTCCTGAGCTGATGCACACACAGATGGCCAAACTCTCTCTGCCATGACCATATCACACTGTTTCAGAAGCATGTAATGTCATTTTCTTACTTCCCCAGACCAACAGGATGGCTTTGTTGACATTGTCTTTCTAGTTGTGCATCTACAAGTGGTGCCTTCTTTGAAACAGTCCATTAAACAAATGCTCCTCCCATTTGTTCATGTAGATGGCTCTGGAGTTGTTAACAGGGCAGGGATTGACCATTACAACAGCCTCATAGACGCTCTCCTGGCAAAAGGTAAGGAAGGCAGGCAACGTTTGCTCACTCATTTCACTTCTCTTGGTAAACAATGGGTGGTCTTTGATCAGTTTGACCTTTCCCCAATGAAATTCCCAGGGATCCAACCATATGTGACCCTTTATCATTGGGACCTTCCCCAGGCCTTAGAAGACAAGTACAACGGGTGGCTTGACCGTCGGATCATGTAAGTATATATATTCTAAGTTGAGAACACTGATGTTGTGGTAAACAGTGATGGCATGCAATAAGGAGTTCTTGTTTGAATTGGGTAGCATAACTAGGGATGCCGATGGGTCGGGCTCCGGCCGGGCTTAGGTAGGCTCGACCCGTGCTCGACTCATCAATTTTAAAGCGCGGCCCAGGCCTGGGCCCGAGTTATGTCAGGCCGGGCCCGACTTTGGCCCGGCCCGCTTGATAAATTAAATAAAAATAAAAATATATAAAAATATAAAATTTACAGTCTCATTAAATTAATTACAATTTTAGATGTTAATTTGTTTGGGAATATAGTTTTTAATTTTTTTAATTAAACAAAATAAGATTTTGAAGGGAGGAAAAAAAAGAAATACGGGCCGGGCCGACACGCGAGCCAAACTCAAAGCCCACGCCCGGCCCACGGGCCTAGTCGGGCCGAGCTTTTAGGCCCGATTAAGCATCCGCGGGCCGAAAATGGCATAGCATCCCGACCTGAAATCGGGTCAGGCCCGCGGGCCTATCGTGCTGGCCCGGTCTGGCCCATTGACAACCCAAAGCAGAACTATGGGAACTAGGTGAGCGAGTTATCTTGGTTTTATTTGATTTTATTGTCATGTTTTATTTGCAGAGACGACTTTGCAAGCTATGCAGAGACATGCTTCAGGGAATTTGGAGACAGGGTCAAGCACTGGATAACATTCAACGAGCCCCACACGTTCTCCATTCAGGGGTATGATGTTGGCCTCCATGCCCCCGGACGCTGCTCCATCCTCTTCCACCTCTTCTGTAGGGGAGGGAACTCGGCAACTGAACCCTACATTGTTGCCCACAATGTTCTCCTCTCCCATGCAACAGTGGCCAACATTTATAGGACAAAGTACAAGGTAAATTAGCCCGCCTCTCATACATGTGGTAAGACAATATCTTCAGGCTATATATGAACAAAACATCATTATTAACATTGGAAGTTTAGCATCTTCTATGCATGTATTAATTGATTTCCCTCACCAGAAGTGCAGTGCAAAACATTTCCTAGACAAAGTCATCTGAACTCTTAAATTTCGTCTCTGTACAGGCAACACAGCAAGGATCGCTTGGTATTGCTTTTGATGTCATGTGGTTTGTGCCAGAGACCAACACTACAGATGATATTGATGCAACTCAAAGAGCCCAGGATTTTCAACTTGGATGGTAATTGTAGTCTATATCAACAAGTAACATACTAGCTTCTTGTTCAGGTTTTTCCCATGTAATGCCAAGATAATTTCTCCTTGTTCATCTACATAGTACCCTGCTCCTGTTACCTTACTGTTTCTATTATTTGCCAATTTTTATGAAGGACTGTCTATTCTTTGTAGAAGCTCTAGATTTTATATATCCTGGAAGACCCAACACATTTGTTTTTAGAATTACACAGTTTCTCCAAGATCTCCACTCAAAATTCCACTGCTTAGCTTGATAAAACCCATTTTTTACTTGAAAGAAAATGACAAGCATTAGTTGACCAAAGGATGACTCAATATGCAAAACACACCATAAATAATAAGATCCTAATAATTGAAGCTCTACTATATCGGTTTCATGCCAAGAGCATGTAATTAAAGTTTTTTTTTTTATCAACTTGCAGGTTTATGGATCCATTGTTCTTTGGGGACTATCCAAGCTCAATGAGAACAAGGGTGGGTAACAGGTTGCCAAAGTTTACAACTCAAGAAGCTTCTCTTGTCAAGGGATCATTGGATTTTGTGGGCATCAATCACTACACCACATACTATGCAAGGAATAACAAGACAAATGTCATTGGTATTCTATTCAATGATGTTTTGTCAGATTCAGGAGCTACCACTTTCCGTACGTTTACATCCATTACGCATGAATTCCACTTATACAAATGATTATACTGAAACCATGAACATTGATATAAGAATTGATTAACAAAGCAGTATCTCAGTTCATGCTTTTTTAGAAAGAAAAAAAAAACTTGTCAACACTCACAGACTAATGTATTGTTCATCTGTTCTGCATGGTTTGTGGACTCCCATTGCCATCTGCACTGTATATGCAGCCTTTAAGGGTCTGACGCCGATCGGCGACAAGGTAGACGGCATTCACTAACTGGTTGTTTGTTTTTTCATAAAATACTATAACATTTGATCACTTTTTGTATATTATGTGCCACATAAATGAGATGTTTTATAGCATTTTATGGTATTTTACATCAAACTAAACAGCCCTTTAGAACAAAAACTATTCTCTCTGACCTTTTTCATCAAAAAATGATCATTTTTTCCTCCTCTAACAGCCTTTTGGCTAACAATCATGAATGCAGGCTGCTTCTATATGGCTATACATAGTTCCAGATGGGATGAGAAGCTTAATGAACTACATCAAGAACAAGTACGGAAACCCACCAGTCGTCATTACAGAAAATGGTAAGCTTCTCCCTGTTTTCCTCCCTGTACCGTGCATTAAAACCATTCTTATCCTGTGAAAAACTGTCCCTTTATGTTTCCTGATCTATCAGAAGCTCTAACCTTCTGTTCTGCAGGCATGGACGACCCAAACAACCCATTTATCTCCGTTAAGGATGCCTTGAAGGATGATAAGAGGATCAAGTACCATAGCAGCTACCTCTCAAGCTTAGCTGCTTCCATCAGGTAATCCTGCACTCTACACAAACCAAGTTTTTAGCATGGACAATGACACCAGCAGCTACTTTGTATTTCTTTCTTGTAAGTTGTAACCCAAAAGAGAGAGGACAAATCCCGGCCTAAGTGGGCAGGAAGCTTCTCTGTTTTGCGTGAAGAGTTTGGCTTGCTGCACACTCAAGTGTGCTGAACATCTTGGGTGTGCAGTGTCTTTAAATTTTTTTTAAAAAAAATGAAGTGGCCCTTAATGATACTTTAACTTAGGGTGTAAATCATGTCACCATTTGATTATCTAAAAAAATAAAAGTGAAACGGACCGATTTTTTAAAAAATGGGTCTAACACTATTCATTTGATCTTATTTCTTTTTGGTAATCTAATGGTGACATGATTTGCACCTCAAATTAAGATATTTTGGAGGTCACTTAAAAAAAAAAATAAATAAAGGCATTGGACACCCATGGTGTGCAGCACCCAATGGGTATGCAATAAACCTTAATTCATGTGGGCTTATGTGTATATACTTCTCTCTATCTTCTGAAGCTCACACATGTGTCTCTGCCCTCCACTGGCCATGTTGGAATAACTTTGCAGGGAGGATGGATGTGATGTGAGAGGGTACTTTGTGTGGTCGCTCTTGGACAACTGGGAGTGGACGGCTGGGTACACATCAAGGTTCGGCCTCTTCTTTGTGGATTACGGGGACAAGCTCAAGAGATATCCCAAGAACTCTGTTCAGTGGTTCAAGAATTTCTTGGCCACCACCTGAGGAAACACAGTGCTCTGTCCAGTTAATCGTCTACCATCTCTCTTCCATTGGTTGGGTCCATCCCATTTGATGGTCCTGCTGCATAAGTGAAACGGACTGTTCAACGTGTAAAGTTCTTTCCTTTTGCGACCCAGTTGCAATGGTTGATGAATCAGATTTTAAAGAAGTTCAATGGCTGCTTTGATAAGTGAATATGATGAGTCAGTTGTGTTGGAAAAACGGTATACACAGTACATACCACGTGCAATGAATCAAATATAGCACGATCATGTCGACGTCAAATACAAAAATAGATCCAAGGAGATGCATGCCGAAAGTCAAACATAGGCATAGAAATAATGCGACAAAATTGATAAGTAAGATCAGAAAAAATTAGTCGAAACGTCCATCTCTGGACTGTACTTAGAGAAGAAATCGAATCCAGGACATCAGTGAGTAGGATTTGTCACTACCTTCTCCCAAGATATGACGGCTACAGCAAACTCGTGGGCGCTATTCCTAGAGATCGCACCTCGAAAACGACTTCGTAGATCGCCTTCTTTTTCCTCGTTAGCAAGAGAGAGAGAGCAGGAGAGCAAGAGAGTGTCGTCAGAGAAAGTCTTAACCCGAGAGCAAAAGGTGTCCTCGAGAAAACCTAGCCCGAGGGTGGAAAACGTTCGTTCGCATCTCCAACATGAGGAAATGGGCTCTTCTCAGATAAGCCTTTGGCCCAAAAGGCTTGAAGCATCCCATACACGTGCGATGAGTGTTCCTACTTGACTTGTGGCGTGCACGTGTGCATGTGGTTCACCATAGTCTATCCATGCTCTTTAGAATAAATTACCAAAGAACCTTGGGAGTATAAAGCATACACACATTTTCATAGTTTCAAATGTGGGACAATTATTCCCATGTATCCACTGAGAAATGAATTCCTGTGAATTTATTAACTCTCTAATTCCACTTCTAATAAGTTGGGGTAGGTTAGGGGGAGGGTATTCCCGGGTTTACCCTCTTCTGGTTTGATAATTTTTTTCTTATTATATTTAGAATAAAAAAAATAAAATTGATAAAATAATTAAAATAAAATAGATTAAACTACATAAAAATTAATTCTATTCTACCTAGAGTATCTGATTTGACCCTTTTACTTGAATTAATTATTCTACTTTGTGTCGTAATAACTCATTCGTTTTGGAATAACTTCTCTGTGTTATCAAAGTCAGTTGAGTGGAATAGCGCGAATAATTCATCTTATTAGAGTCTTATTCACTTATCTAAATGGCCTAGACTTTGACAATTTCTACGCACACAGCGCTTGTCTTGTTGGCTTGATGTGAATCGCCAATGTGACTTAAAAGGGGTGTTTGGAAACATTTTTTTTCTTAAGATTTTCTCTTTTGAAAAATATTTTACTATATTTTTTATAATTTTTAAATTTGTAAATTTTATCTTTTGATATATTTAGTAGAATCTAAATAATATTTAAGGAAAGAAGAAGTATGTTCATTAGGGAGGGGGTTGAGAGAGAGAGATGATTTATTCGCGCTCAGAATTTTCTCTCACATTTGTTTGTTATTATGTCCATCCTATTCGGAAAACAAAGAAGTCCTTAATATTCAAATCTTGGAATTTTTTAAAAGAGATAACATTCTATTTATCATGTTTACATGTACAATATTATAAATATCATTTTACATGTTCTTAATTATATATATCACTTTTTTATGAAATGTTCAATTTTGTCATAATACCTTCCATCCTATTAAGTAAACAATACGTGATTAAGATATAATCCAAGAGGAAAATAATGTTTTGACCTTTTGGTTAAAGTTTGAGAACCACTTTGATGAAAGGATAAGTTCGGTTAGTGTGGGTTATCGGAGGTGAGATGAATCATTATTGTTTGACTCTTTTTTCTGTAATATAGGCCGGTTAGGGATAAACTTTAGTTTTTTGAATCCAATCAAAAGTGTGAAATAAATCATCCGAAGTGGATTAAGGGTGAGTCATTTGAGGTGACGTACTCGCCCCTAACCCACTCTTTTATCAAAGTGACCATGAAAAATTGCTGGCTATCCCAGCCCTCGGTAGTTGTTATCGAATAGGCAAATAGACAAGAGGCCATTACTATTGCATCATGTTTGAGAGAGGTCATCATATTTCACTTTTGTTATAAGAAAATATGAACGTGCGGGAGCATTTTAGTCATTTAATCTTTCATTCATTACTTAGTCGTTAGATTTTAAAATTGGAAATAATATGATTTTTTGCAAAAATATCCTTCTTATAAGTTTATTTGAAGAATTATCACCCTTAATTTTATATTATTTTGAATAATCTTCTTATATCAATGTACGGCCCAAAATACACCTGTGATAGTTGACTTTGGTTGAAGATTCAAATAATGTTCTATTTTCATCAATAAGTTGAACTTTTGGACAAAAATACCCTTATAAAAATGTTAATAATTTGATCAACATATTATGCCAAAAAGAGAGGAGAAATAAAAGATAGATGTATGAGAGAGAGAGATAGAGTTTATAAGAAATTAAGGATATTTTGATTTTTTTAAAATTTTTGATTAAATAATAATTGTGATTAAATGAGAGATTTTAACTGGATGCTAACCGCCAACGACGACAAAGACATTTTTGCAAGTATTGGGATGTAATTAGATTATTGAAAATAATATAAAAAATGAAAATAATTTTAAAAATATTATATAGGGATACTTTTGCAAAAACTCTCAAAGAACACTTATGGCACAACAGTTTTAAATGTAAGATTTAATAAAGATGATATATGTGATATTTGGCTGGTAAACATGATCTTGTTAATACTTTACATGTAAAAATAATGCATATGAAATATCATTTTTTAATATAAGTTTAAATCAAGTATCAAATTAATAAAGCATAATCAAATAGTGATTATTAATAATATATCAAAATTAATACTGATATAGTTATTTAATACAACAATCAAAAACCCTATTAATTTGTGTGAATATGCAAAGTTGATGAAACAACATGTAAAAATATACAATTCATGAACCGCATTACGGGTGATCCTAGTGCACAAGTTACTTTATGTGATTGAATGGAAAGTGGTTTAGTTGGGAACACATCTCTTTATCCTAAGTCAGTGTAAATGTGATATGTTTAATTCAATTTGATGGAGTGTTTGAGTGGATCCAATTGGTCCGTAGGGGTGTTCACTATTATTCGATTCCATATCTTAAACTGAAATAAGTTTAATGCATCTCAAAATTCAAACTAAATTATATAACAAATATTTATAAGGTGTTTGGGAGTAATTTTTTTTAGGACTGTTTTTCCTTTAAAAATATTTTACTATGATTTTTTTCACAATTTTTGAATTTAAAAATTTTAAGTTTTGACATGTTTGATAAAATCTAAATAAGATTTAAGAGATTATGGAGTTTCCTCGTTAGGAGGTGATTGAAGAGAGAGAGATAGGTGATAATAGTATGTGTGAGAGAGAGAGGAGGTTATAAGAGGGAGAGAAAGAAGGATGATGTATGTGTGTGAGAGAGAAAGAGGTGATTATGAGAGAGATAACTCTTTTAAAAAAGAAAAATGAAAGAGTTATTTTTTATTTAGAAAATTTTAATGAAGAGTTAACTCCCTCCCTAAAAATTAGGAGAGATGCTCCAAACATGATTTAATCCACATTCTTTCCTCAAATAAATTTGAGAGAGAAAATATTTTTAAAAACGTAACCAAAGACCCCATTAGTTGAGTTAATTCAACAAGATTTATACCAAAATAGAGGCTAATCTTGAAGAGAAATATTTGTTGCACACATTAAGAGCCTGTAGCAAGTTGTAGATCTTCACTTTTTTAGTCCACCTAAGGTTGATTAGATAAGAGAAGAACTTAGACTTCGTACAAAAGGCCATTTTTTATATGGAGTCTATATCTTTTTCTTGTTTCTTATCTCTCATTGATTTAAATAAAGTAGACTAATAACATGAAGATTTATGATGCCCTGCACACCATCCATGTGTGGGAAGTATTTCTCAATTATGAACTTTAGAATCTATTAAGCGCACCCAAGGCCTGGCAGCCATAAGGGCTGTCGACCCATCTCCCATGGCTTGGCGGAGGCGGCTAACAGACTTGGTGCAATCAAGAGGCCCCTCTTCTTAAGGTGCGTTTAAAATAACGATAGATTATGGATTACGAGGATTCAAATCATTAGAATCCCCACCGCTTCGTAATCTTTTTCAAAGGTGCACATGACACATCAGACTTTCAAATTGAGAGATTTTGAGACTTAGAAAGAGATAGAGAGAGAAAAAAGTCACTTTCAAAATCCCCAAAGTCTGCGATAGTTTCTTCTCTCTAGAGATTTTAAAAAAAAAATATTCCCTCCAAATTATTTCCAATTGTAGCCTTAGTCGGGTCCATTCCACCAAAAGTGAGTTGTGTAAGGCCTGCTTTGCATTCTCAAATTTCTTGAAAATATAATGAGAAATATTTTCTCAAAAATAAAATTTATAAGAAATGATTCATGAAAAGGAGAAATTATGTTTACAAATTTTAAAAAACTATTTGAAAAATAATAATATATATTTACAGTCTCACGCGGATGAGGAAGAGAAATGAGATAATAGAGTGGGCCTACCGAATAATGAGAAAGTGGGGAAAGGGTGAGAGACTATTTATCCAAGCATTTATTTTTTAAACTATCATTTTTAATTGATGGTAAAATATACAAAAAAATTAAATATAAATCGTAAAAATAAAATAACAAAACACTAAGATTTTTTTAGTCTTTCGCTCTTACTTTTTTTATATTAAAGACAAGCCTCTTAATTCACCTATTTTGTTATTAGTCACCCAATTCTTACGTGTTACATAAAAGAGAAATGCTTATTACCTATGTAGGAGGTTACCTTTATTATCCATCCTATCTCTCATTGGGCCATATATGCAATGTGTGACCCCACTTTTTGTCAATTTTGCTCGTATTTTCAATGAAATTTTTAATGCTATAAGGGTGACAAATAACTATTTAAGGGTGAAAAATAACTTTCTAATGGTGACAAATAATTATGTAAGGGTGACAAATAGTCAACTTCTGTCGATTTTTGTATATTCCAGAGACAATGAATGAGACTTTCAATGCTATTTAAGGGTGAAAAATAGATATGTAAGGGTGACAAATAGCTATGTAAGGGTGACGAATAGCTCAGTTTTTTTACATTCTCGAGACGATGAATGAGACTTCCAATACTATTTAAGGGTGACAAATTGTTATCTAATGGTGAAAAATAGCTATCTAAGGGTGACACATGTTGTGCCCCTGTGATTTTGATGATGGTTTTGATGGGTGGTTTTTGATGTAAGTTAATCACTGTGAGTCATCTTGCTGTGTGTCATCATGCTATTATAAAGTCATTCTCTGATCATAATGTTTTCCTTTCTCTGCTCGATTAATTCATGTTTTATCATGTAAGTGAATGGAGTTCATATGGCTGTCAGATAACATGCTCTATTTAATTCCGTCTACACTCTGTCTGCACAGTCTCCACAACAGTGCGTCAACTCCTTGAGTTGATGCGTCGACTCTTCAGTTCAGTTCCTTCAAGTCTATACATTAGACTGTGGCAAACTCTATTCATTCGTTTGGGTGACAAAGTATGTACACTGGCTCAGACTTCCCAAGTCTACACAATGCTCCCTCATTGAAAGTCCATACATCCTCAGCTGAACCCCATGTCTGTACAACGGCCTCAATCTTCATGTCTACACATCGCTTCGCTCCATCAAGTCTGTACATCCACCAGTGAACACATTAAGTCTATACACCGCCTGTGTTCATCTGAGTCTTATGATGTCTTTATATTCACTAAGTCTATACATTGCGTTGTGTATACTTTACATTGCTTTCGCCTTCACAGCAAAGTATATACAATGCAATGTATATACTTAGAACTAATGACTTCGTTTCATCTATCTGACAGGGACTGAAGAGGCTAATGAACCCCTTAACGCAAGAGGGCTGAAGACATCCAATTTCAGCTGCTGGAACACACCAATGCGTCGACGCCTTGATCAAGTGGCGTGGACGTAGTAGTTCAAACAATCAAGAAAGAAGCTTACTGGATTACTCTGGTGCGTCAACGCATTCATCAAGTGGCGTCGACGCAGCAAGTTGATGGATCGACAAGGTGACCAGAGGGTGGACGCAGTTGCACAATGCGTCAACGCACTCCACACGAAACGTGAGAGGGCTGAAGCCATCTAAGTCCAAATGCTGGAACGCATCAATGCATCAACGCCACGGGTTGGAAGCGTCGACGCAGCAGTTAAAGGAGCATTCACTGTCACAGGCTATTCCACTGCGTCAACGCCACAATTGAGCAGCGTCAACGCAGCAGCTAAAGAGACGAAGCTAATGGCTTACTGGAATGCCTCACTGCGTTAACGCCATTGCTTGACAGCGTCAACGCAGCAAGTCAGATTGCTGTCATTAAGCACGTGACCTGAAGCTGGCACCTGACACGTGATCCGAGGTGGGTGCTGAGCACGTGATCCGAGGAGGAATCTTCTGGACGGAGGGCGTGGGAAGCACACACCTATCACCCTAGCTGCTGCTGCTTCTTATAAAAGGAAGCCTTCATCCAACAGATGAAGACCGATCGAAGAAGAAGCCTGGAGAGCAGAAAGCCCTTCGATCCAGAAAAAGAGAAAAAGAAGAGAAGCAGTGAGCAGAAGAAGAAGGAAGAAGAAAAAGAAGAAGGAGAAAGAGAAGAGACAGGGAGAGCCTGCGAAAGAGAAGAAAATAGAGAGTGAGAGCAAAAGAGAAAGATTGCGTGAGCTGAGAAGAAGAAAGAAGATGAAGAGAAGATGAAGAGGATAGAGAGTCTATTGAAAACATGTTCAGTCTGTTCGTGGATCAAATCCAGAACGACTATTGTGTTTCATTTCCAGCTTGTGATTGCTGTGTTATTTTCGTTTCTTATTTTTCTTTTTATTCGATCTGATTTACTGAGTTCTTCCGATCCTCTGGACTGAGGTCGGTTCCCTCCTGTGTGGAGGAAGGGAGATCTGATCTCCAGTTTGCAAGCAGCAGGGGGGGCTGCTTGTGGGTTCCCTCCGGGCTGGGAGGAAGAGAGGCTAGGCCTCTGGTGGGTTGCTGGTAGCAGAGTGCTACTGGCTGGTTCACTGGTAGCGGGGCTGCTACTAGTGGGGTTTCCTCTTAATATAGAGGAAGAGAGACGTGAGTCTCTGGTTTCTAGTAACCGTGGGTTGCTAGAGGTTCCCTCCGTGTAGGAGGAAGAGGGGAGGTTGTTCCCCTGGGTAAGCTGTGTATCAGCGTCTGTTGGCAAGCTGTGTTGCCCAGCTGTTAGTGAAGCCTCACTCCAGTTGGGAGTGAGGGGTGGATGTAGGTCCGTGGACCGAACCACCTAAAAACCCTGCTGTTCTATGGTTTGCTTGTGGTGTGCTCTTCCATATCTTCCATCTGTTTCACAGGTTGTTTGAATAGTCTTGTTTCGATTTACAGTGGCCTTGAGCTTTACATTTTGGTAAGTGAGTCTAGTTTACATTGTACTGTCATTTGGCATTAGACTTCATCAGGTTCCACTAGTATAGTCAGCAGCTCATCTGGTCGATCAAATGTCTATTTGAACTCGATAGCTTTTATTCTGCAACTGTATCTAGTAGCAGGCGAATTGTTTATATTTTGAGCAATATTCTCGAAGGGGATACATTCACCCCCCTCTGTATCGATCGCACCGTCCTAACAACACATAGCCAACTCCCGTCAGTTTTCGCTCATTCTCAATATGACAAATGAGACTTCCAATGCTATTTAAGGGTGACAAATAGATATCTAAGAGTGACAAATACATGAATAAGGGTGAGAAATAGATGAACATGTGCATAAGCATTTAAGAAACATTTAAAGAATTTAATGAGTGGGACCTACGTGCCAATGACATAGACCAATAGTGCATTGGACGGGTAACTTTTATACCCATCCAAGATGGTAGCTAGCATTTATCTACATAAAAAAATCATGCCGTCTGGCTCAAAAGGGAAAAGTTGGGTGAGCCTATTCCAACCATGGTCCACCTTAACCCGAAAAGAGTAAAGGACAATAAGGCCCTTGGGTAACCTCATGAGTGAGAGAGAGAGAGAGAGAGAGAGAGAGAGAGAGAGAGAGAGGTGTCGGAGGGGATCTTCCCCTCCGATGCCAGCACCCCCACCCAGTGTGTTGCCCCTTTATTGGATCCTGTATCCGGGTTCGGGGACAGCCACAATGCTCGATTTCATACGTTGCGTTTGTGAGTATAGAAAATCCACGAGATCTAAGACCAAAACCATCCATATACAGTCAAAGATAACCATACTATTATCCATAAAACGTAAATTTACATCCTTCATAATTACACATACAACACAACATTTGCCCCTCATCAAATTGTACATTATTCACGTCTCATACCCAAATACTCCAAAACATTACCAAATAAAATATAGATGACTAAACTTTAGAGATCTAAGCCCAACTGGCTTCCAAAATACTCTCAAGATCTCTCTCTCTCTCTCTCTCTCTCTCTCTCTCTCTCTCTCTCTCTGATTGGGTCCTCATCAGATCCTCAGATTAATCTCTTAGCTTTGTGAAAAAAAGATTTAACTGCATGTATAACTTCTAAGACTCAATAAGCATAAAAAATAGTAACAAGCCTATGATATAACAGTTAATTTAGCAAATCTCATGCACTAACATGTTTTACGTATAACATATGCCAAAGAAAAATAATGCACAGTACCATGTGGCAATTTGCATACAAATTCATATCTCAGGTTTACAGTGGGCTGCACTACTGTATCAATCATAGTCATTTCACATATATAACATTTAAGATCATATCTGCATGCTTAATAGTAATAGCTCACATTCATCTATACTTTCGTTCATCCAGTTCCATTAATAGATCTAAGCCATGATTAAATGCAATACAGTTCTAACAATCGGACATGCATCATAACTACAACATTAAGGGGTCAGTCAATATCGTGGTGTCATGAGAAAAGCATAAAGACAAGTAACTTACACTGAGACCTATCGATCTTGATCAACTGCGTAGGATCATAAGTCAATACCCCACCATTACCAGATTATCGTCCAGTTTGATTTCTAGATTTACAATCTATCTGTTTGTCCTTAGACTTTGGTCACATTCCGTAGCCAACACTTACTATAGGTGGCAACAGTTCTCCTTGAGATGGAACTCTCTATGAGTTTATATCATATTTATCAACTTTACCATTTTCATATGTGAGAATTTTATCTAACTGCATGAATAGGTGGCTACGTGGTAACTATGGTTCTAGGCAAATCAGGAAACATATAATTGTAATCAAATGGTATATACGATAGATAATATGCAGAATGTGGGTTCTAACCATGCATCAATATTATATGGGCTACGAGCGTCTTAAGTCCTATCCATGATGTTGTCATATGTATTCCTTGATCAGAACATCCCCCAGTTATTGATTACAATATTTCATGTAGAGGTTTAAACTTTTAAAAATCAAAATATAATTTAAAACAATATAAATAACAAATAACATTCTCTCTGTTTATCACATGTCTGTTTTTTATTGTCGAATTTCTAATAATTCATGATTACTTCGAAGCTCCTCCCATCCACACGTTCACCTATGTAACATGCCACGTGATGGGGACAGTTAATCTACTCCAATTCTTACTCTTCTTCTCCTTCTCTTCTGCTTCCACAGCTTCCCTCGTGTTTCTCACACTAGTTGCTCGTGGATAAGAAGAGGTAGTAGAGAGATATTTATACAAGCTATACGCATTATCTCCACTAACAACCCCCCTAATCTGCATGCTCTCCACGTGTTGGTAAAACACCTTCCACTTGTAATAAAATACTGTCTACGTGTTATAACATTTATATTTACCACTAACGTCTGTCATATACACCCATCATACATCACTAACCATTATCATTTATCTTTAATCTTCGTCAACCCCGTTGTACATCACTTAGTAATATATCTTGAGTAGAAAGTCCATCATTACATCCATCATCCAATTTCAATGAAGTTTAAGTCCAACGTCAACCAACTTTGTAGCATCTAAAATCAACCATCTAACTTATAAAGCCATTGTCTACTTCTGTAAAACTTTTGCCTAAATTGTAGGACCTTTGTCTGTTTTTGTATCGTCTATGTTTATCATCTACTTTGCATCACCTATTATTCATCATCTACTTCCATTTCGTCTGGCACTGCACATCTACTTTCCGATTTTGGATGATCCATCGTTTAAGTTTTCCATATATGTTTGCTCCATCTACTTTCATTCTAAGTTTTTCACCTAACTTCTATCGTCCACCTCATCGTCTAAGTCCCCATTGTATCATTTACTTCCTGTGCCTTTCACCTTCTTTTACATCGTCTAAGTCCTTCCATCTATATTTGCATCGTCCAAGTCCCATCACCCATCATCCACTTTATCGCCTATTGTTTAACTTTATTTCTCACGTCGTCGACTAACTTATCCGTCTAACTCCAACTTATCATCCACCTTTCACTAATCGTCTAACTTCTCCGTCCAACTTCTATTGTCTGTCTTTCTCTATCTAACCTTCCTTCTGTCTATGTCTATCGTCCATGCCTTCTTCCATTAAAGTTTTCATCGCCTAAGCGCGTCATCTAAGTTTATTACTTGACTGCCTAATTTTCATCTAATGATATTGTCTAAGTCTTCGTTCATCTAACTCCCTTTGTCTAAAATTTCAAATAACTAACTTAATCGAGCCGTTGGGTTTTTCTAATTAAAAATTTAATATTCCCACACTCAAATTCTTATCATGAAATTCCAGAAATATAATTTGGACTTCTAAAAAAAATTGGGGTGTTACACAAAGTGGGGTGAGGTGCATAGGGAGCGAGAGCGAGAATAGGAGGAGAGAGAGTGCGAGAGAGAGGAGGGGAAGCCCCCTCCAGCACTGGCACCCCGATCTAGTGGGGTGGGATGTCCAGAGAGAGAGAGAGGGTCCATCTCCCCCTTCGATGTTGGCATCCCCACCCAGTGGGGTGCAGTGCCCAGAGAGAGAGAGAGAGAGAATGTGAGAAGGAGAGAGAGAGAGAAAATGAGAAGGAGAGAGAGAGAGAGAAGAGGAGAGGGCATCGTAGGGGCTCTCCCCCTCTGGCGTTGGCACCCCCACATAGTGGGGGAGGGTGGGGAGAGAGAGTGAGAGAAGGATTGAGGGTGGTCGCATAGAGAGAGGAAGAGGAGGGATGGAAGGAGGGCGAGGGCGGTTGGTTGCGAACTCGCCGAACAATGGAGGGAGGATTGCTGGGAGAGACGGTTCAGGGTGCAGCTGGCGGGGTGAGAGAATGAGATGAAAGGGAGGCGATGAGGTGGTGATCAGAAGGGGAGAAGAAGGGAGTGGGAGGGTGGTGGTGTGGTGGGGTGGGCAATGGTGGGAACTGCAATGGAAGCACCGAGTTGCTGTGGTGGAGAGGGTGGGGAAAGAAGGGGGGGGGTGGAGGCGATGATTTAGGTAGTGGCAGAGGATGAGGAGTAGGGTGGCCGGTGGTGATGTCGGGCGAGGATTGATGACATCAAAGGGCGAGACATGTAGTGGCGGGCGGCGAATGTGTCGAGTCATGTGCGGTGGAGTCAGAGTGGACGGGGAACCACAGACGATCAGGGGAAGCTGCACTCAGCATGACATGAGGGTGACCGGTGGTGGAGATGATAGTTTAGGAAAGAAAAATTAAAGAGGGTGTGAAGAAGGAATATTCTCCCAAATTGGATGTCATATTCTATTTTTGGAAAGGTGGTTAACGGGATGGGCATCTACGTAGGGTTATAAAATATGGGTGGCTAATAACAAAATAAGTGGATTAGGGGGTTTACTTATAATATCAGAACTTCAGGGGCGAAAACTAAAAATCCTAAATACTAAACATTACAAAGTACAAACACCCTCGATTCATTAATATGTCTATTTCACCCTCCCAAGTCTATCGAGTTGCTCAAGAAGACCCCCGTCCGGGAGGAGGGCACTTTAGTAATTTGAGCAGATGGCGGGTGGCGGCTGCTCACTCCCGGCTCGCTCGTCCATGGTCCCCAATAAGCTGTTTTTTTTTTCTTCCCCTCTTCTTCTTCTTGTTTTTTTTTTTTAATAAGTCGTCTCGATAATAAACACAAAGGTCGTCTCTCCTTCCCACTTTTTTCACCCTATGAAAACGGCCCGTTCCTCTACGCGCGACCTCCCTCCCTTCTCACAAGAGATTTTATTTGCCCGCCATTTCCCATCCAGCTTCTCCTCCGTCGCCCCGCCCAAATTAGGCGTCGGAACCCTAAACTTGCCCCGGCCTCCGCGAATTCGTCGATCTCCGATGCCGGAACTCGGTCATGGTCTCCCGCCCGAGGCACTCTAGAATTCCCGCGGCGGCGTGATCCATGGAGAGGGCGTGCAGGCTCTCCAACACCACCCATTGGGAGATCACGCCCTCGCTCCCCCTGCCCTCGCTCCCGGCGTCCTTGGGTGCGCGGGGCCAGAGGCTTCTCCTGTCGGAAGAGCTCGGGGTTGGGGGAGGGAGGCCTGTCGATCGGATTGAGATCCTCGGGCATGCCAGTAAGATCGCGGAGTTGCTCAGCGACTGCGACGTCTCTTACTTGTAAGCTATTCTTCGGGGTATCTGTTTGTTTTCTTCACTTCGGATTAGAATTTTGGAGTTTGTGAATTGAGTTGTGTTTGCTGGAGAAAGTGGGGAGCCTTCCACTTTCGGCTGTCTTAACCGTGTCTTTTCCCCTCTTTTGCTGCAGAAATCTCAAGGAAGATGAACGAGCTTTTGGTGACTACTCAGAGTATTCGAGGCTCTACTCAGAAGTTCTGAAGTGTAACCCGGAAGCATTTGATTTTTTAGTTCCCGGTAAGTAGCTTTTTCGTGTACAATGATACATCCACTACATGTATTATGTTATTTGCGACGAAGGGCTTGAGTTTAGCTTCTCGTAGTAAATTTTTGTGATGACCGAGGAATACGTTCAGGCAAGAGGACAAACTGCCTATACATACCTGGCAATAAAGCCAAAATGTGCAACGAGTTTGTTCAAATATTCATAATGAACTCAGAAGCGTTTTGAAATCCTTATCGGATATAATAAAATAAAATGGAATTATCCTGTGAAAGCTCTATTACTTCAAGATATATTGTGTTCTCCAATTACAGATATGGCAATTTATACATTGTTAAAATAAATAAAGATCTCCTCTTCTCTTCAGTTGATAAAACAACCAAGAGGTTTTTATCTACTGATGTTAGGTGGTCACATTCTGTTTAAATGTACCTCCTGGTCAGGATTTAACATCCGTGTCTACACTCAGTCTCAGTCTCATGAGACCATTTTTTGCCTCTTTTCTAGACGTTGAAGTGTAGATCATTCCTAAAGCTTATTATAGGAGACAATATAAACACTTTAAGGGTTTCTAATATAAAGATATTGCAGTTTGGAAAAGACAGAACCTGCAGAAATTTTCGCCAAGTGTCTACTCCAGCTGTAGAGGAAAGTAAAACTTCTAGAACAGATAGTCTCTATATAACATCTTGAGCCTCGAAAGGCGACATCATTCCTTTCTTTCCATATACTCCAACAAACATCAGCGGGGGATGGGTTTCTAGAGGTGAGGATTGATCTCCAGAATGCAGCAGGCTTCATATAGTGCGAATGAAAGCCCACATCTGTTCTACTGTGACAAATTGAAAAGTGACACCTGTAACAGTTGCAACTGTTCCCCAAAGTTCCAAATTCACAAGACAAGTGATGAGGAGATGGTCTATATTTTCTTCCGGAGGGTTGCACAATGGACACGAGGTATCGCAAATGGTATTCCACTTTCTTCTATATAATCTGGTAACAATTTAGTTGCTAGAGGAAGTTAGTGGCCTGAAGGTGAATTTCAGCAAGAGTCAAATTATGGTCGTCAACATGGAAGATAGGGAACTCATGAGAGTAGCTCTCATCATGGGTTGCCATATAGGGGATTTTTCTCTTCTCCTATTTGGGAGCCGTCAAATCTTCTATTTCTCGGGTTGCGATGAGGTGCTCTCTGGAGTTTACTCTTGGGCGAACCGTGTGCCTGTTGGAGGTGGCGGCCATCACTCGACCTTCCCTGAGCTACTTTGAGCTAGGGAGCTACTAGGGATATGGGTGGGGGCAGGGGAAGTCTCGGGAGGTCTAGGGAGCCTGCTAGCCAAGGGAGCTTTTGGGGTTCCCAGAGACCTACACCCATATGCTTCAGATGTTGGGCTAGACGTCACATTCAACATTTTTTCTGGATGACGGGAGGTAGACCGTGTCCGGAGGTCGCAAGGGGTGTCAGAGCCTCCCAGCGCAAACAATCATATGTGGAGGTTGTCTGGGAGAGGATTACATCTAAACTTGTTGAGGGGGAGGGGAAGCAAGACTTCTTGGAGATAGGACTTATTCCACAAGAATTCATCTTTAGTCGGGAAGAGTGGCTCTGGCGGTGTCTTTGGATCTCCCCAATCGAGGGAGGGTTGGATTCAGAGTTGGTAAAGCCCCTTCTGGCACATGGATTTGGTAGAGGTCAGTGGGAGGTTTTGTCAGGTAAGCAAGACCGGTTTCCTTGCAGTCGGTCGGAGTGCCTTAGGAGGCGGCAAAAGCTGGTTTCATTGTGGCCGAAGGTGCTCTGCTCCGCATATATAGGTGGTCGTTGGCGAGGGACCTACTTCAACCCAAAGGAGGTCCGCCTTCGTGTCACTTTGTAGGGAAGGATACCTCTCATCTTGCGATGAGGAGGACATCTCCTTCTTGGTTAGAACCTTTCCGTTGATGGAGGCGAGAAGCATGCGCTTCGCCCCTGAAGGATCCATCATGGCTGTTGAGGCGACTGTCCGGGCATGCAGTCCTATTGAGGTGCCGCGGTCATCTCGTTCTCCATCGGAGGGGAGGCCTTCCTAGTCTGGGTCCTCATCAAGTTGGTAACCTTTTGTGGTGGCAGGATGTGCTAGGGAAACAACTCTAGGGGCGTGAGGAGGAAGATGGGGGTACAAGGGGTACGTGGCAACCTTGCAGCTTCTCCAAAATTCAATTCGCTTGCAAGTTTCCCCCGGCTGGGGAGCCCAAACTTTAACGGTTCAAGAGGGGGCCCTGTTCATGAATCCCAGGATGGGCCTCTTGTGACGATGGGCCCTACCTAAAGCCCAACGAGTAAGGGTATCGAGCCGGAGCTGTCCCAGACCCGCAACTTACCCGTATCTATCTTGAGTGGATGTATCAGTCTGGTTGCACCCAATACGTGTCGTCCCCTCCGCCAGAACTCCCGCATTGTTCACCACCCACTATGGGAGGGGGTTGATGGTTGCTCGGTGGGCTGACCGTCATCAGTGACTACCATGCCGTTGGTGGACACTCTCCTGCAAGTTCCGAGCTCACCTTCTTTGCACCGGCAACCGTGAATGATGCTTGATGGTCGTTTCGGATGTCGAGCGTCGCCGGGGACTATTTTCTCACCTGGTCACTCAGTGAAGATGCTCTGTCATCCATAGGTGCTGGTGGACCGACTGGGGACCGCCCTCCTTAGCCATAGATCACCCCCTTGTTGTGCTCTACTTGGGAGTGGTTTTTCGTACTAGAATATGTATGAACCCCTAGTGAGCTAGACGTGGCATGATCCTGTGGAGGTCTTTGAAGCCCGGTGGGAGGTACGTGTATTTGTTGCAGTAGGGTCCTGCATGTCCCTTGAATAGTTGGACATCTTCCTTGCCCTCGAGAAGGAGGTCCAAGGGGATGGGTTCACGCAGTCAACGGAAGTGGACGAGGAATCCAATAAGGGAGATGTTATCGTCCTGGAGACTCCGAGAGGGGCTAGGAAAATGGAGGGGTAGTTTGACGGAAAGGGGATGTTTGATACGACCAGATTAGGAAAGGAGGCAGTAAAGAAAATGGTTGGGGTGTTGGAAAGGCTAACAAAGGTGCAAGTAAGGGAGTTGATGGAGAGGGTGGGAATATCTTTTGCGGGCTTGGAGAGGGACCTCAAAGGGTGTTCAACAAGGTTTAGAAGAGGTGGTGGGGACACCGGGTCCACCACTGGGCCCACTACTCAGAGCCGACGCCGCATTGCCCCGACACCGAGCTTATGGCTCGGAGGAGATCCTTCTTGAAGACTCGGCCTACAGTTATGGTGTTATACTACGTATCGAGTATGTGTGTATGTATACATGTATCTCTACATGTATTTTTCCTTTCGTTTTATTAGGCTAGTCTAAGTCAAATAAACACATGTGTAATTTTTATATTTTATTTGGTTAAAACCCACAAGTCAAATATTGGTTGGTGGGTTTGTCTTGTTAGGCTAGGATATATAGACAAATAAGTAAAGTGTGAAGGTATTCATGTAATAGGGCCTTTCCTATATAAGGAGCCCAAATGGTGTGTTACGTATGATGAACCATATGAATGAAAGATTGAGTTTAAGGAGCTTTTGCCCCTTTGTTCTTCTCCCTTCCCTCATTTCTCATTTTTGTGAGATTCGAGTGTCGCCCGGTGTGAGACCGTCCGGCGTGAGGCCGAGCTGCGTGAGGTAGCAACCTATCCGTCCCGTCCGTGTCCTGGAGCTGCCGACGATCCGTCTTCCACGTCGCCGCCGCGTCAAATTGGTATCAGAGCCCGACAAACGGCGCCTCCGTCAACCCGACGTCTCTCTCTCTTTCTCTCTCTAGATTGTTAGAATTGAAAAAAAAAAGAAAAAAAATAAAAGATTAGTTGAGTTCGATTGAGAAGAATTTTGAGAGAAAAAAAAAGAGAAAAAAAAAAGGATAACCGAAAGATCTTGCAAGGAAAAAAAAAGAGAGAAAAAAAAATTGAAAAAAAATCTCATTCTCTCCGTTCTCTTTCTCCTCATTTCTCTCTTTCTGTTTTTTTCTCCCTTTCTCTGTTCTTTCTGTCATTCTCTCTCTCAGATTCTCTCTCTCCCTCGGTTCTCTCTCTATCGCGCTCCCTCTCTCTCTGTTTCTCTGTTTCTCTCTCTCTCTCTCTTTCTGTTACGGGTGAGAAACAGAAAACGAAAAAAAAAAGAGGGGTTCGCACGGGCATCGTCGCCCGTGCCCAAATATAAAATTTTTTTGGGCCGCAACGGCCCTTTCTCTCTCAGCGCCGCCGTCAGCAGCTGGGCGCGCGACCGCCCACGGCCGCGCTCCCCCGCCCCCGTCGCAGCCGCCTCAGGGGCCCGCCTGCACCATGCCACCACCGCGCTCGCCCCAGCGTGCCCGCCCGGCACGCCCACCGACCGGTAGCGGCCTCCCGCGCCCGGCCCCCCCCCAGCCCGCGCCCCTGCGCCCGGGCCTGCGTGCCCCCGCTCCCTGTACGCGCAGCGCCGGCAGCAGCCGGCCGTGGCTGCGCCAGCAAGCGCCCCCGAGCGCACCCACCGCGCCCGGGCGCGCCCTCCACCCAGCCCCCCTGCGCGCCTGCGGATGCCCGCCTGCGTGCCGCGCCCGGGTCGGGCCCGGACCAGTTCTGTGCGCTCGTGCCAGCCGGTGCGCCCGCACCCGCAGCCCACCTGGCCGCCTGCCACGCGCTTAGCGCGTTGACCGCCGGCGTCTCTCACCAGCCGAACCCGTGAGAAATGCGAGCAGGTTGAAAAAAAAAAGTCAAAAAAAAAAAGGGAGAGAAATAGGTAAAGGTTGAAAGTTGAAAAAAAATGGGTTAACTATATAGGATATATATGATGTTATATATATATATATATATATATATATATATATATATATTGATTAAAACTAAAAAAAAGGTTTTTTTTAAAATAGTTAGATATAATATATATATTTGAGATATATAATCTTATATATATATATTATATATCTATGTAACTTATTATTCCTTTGGCACCCGAGTCCACAATCCCGGTTCGATCAACGGTTGAGTCGCCCGATCGCCGATACACAGTCCGTAATTCACGGAGTGTGGGCGCCCCTAAGTCTCCCTGCGCGGAGAAAGTCTGGAGTGATTTAGTCCCCTGCGTGGGAAATTTTTAAGTCACGTGGTTTTGTAATAATTCAATCCTCCCTGCGTGGAGTGAATGCTTTGTAACCACTCAAGCTTCGTCGACGCCGTGCGGGCCCGCACGTCCCCGCTCGCCTTCGTCTCCGGTCAGAGCTAGACTTTTCAGTCAGCTAGGTACGTGCTCCAAACTTGCTCATTTAGTATCTTTTCACTTGCCGCGCGACGAAGTAAGAGAGATCCCGATCCATGCAGCCAGTCTTCTGAGAGCATCGCTGTGGACGGTGAGAGAGTGCTTGCTTGCACCTATCCTTTAGACCCTAGACTGTCACATTAGGGCACCCTAATTGTCAGGAGGTAGTTCCACAACTACTTCGCCTACGGGTGAGCAACTCCCCCTGACCGGTCCCTTCAAATTGGCCCTTTGCCAATTAGCCAACAAAATTTGGGTCATAGTTTGCTAATTATCGGTCCCAGGACTGCATCATCTAGGTCCGAGGTTGTGCATGCCACGTTGGTCTAGGAATTCATCTGGCCGTCTAGAGCGCCCTTCAACACTACAACCAACGATGGATCAGAAGAGCGTGAGTGCTATGTTGGCTCAGCTCGAGCATAACCTTCTGACCCATTTTGAAGAATCCATAGGCCAACTACGAGCAGAGCTAGATGAGAGGATCCGAGTCTTAGAGGATCGACTAAAGGGAGAGGAAGGACGAGTGAATGGCCGCGGCAATCCCGTAGCCAATTCTAGGGAGGATAGAGAGCAAGCCCGCCCGAATCAGGCTCCCCAAGGTAGAGAACAAGAGGATCGTACACCTCGAAGGAGGGACTACGATGATGAGGAGATCATCCTACGGAACGTCAAAATTGACGCTCCCAGTTTCGATGGGTCCCTCACTCCAGCCAAATACCTTGAGTGGGAGGCCGGGATGGATCAATATTTTGATTGGCATCACCGCATGGCCCCTGCCACTAGGGTGAGGTTTGCCAAAATGAAACTCTTGGGTCAAGCCAAAACCTACTGGTGTAATGTGGAGAATCTCCTAGCCAGGAGACGAGAGGAGCCCATAAATACATGGGAAGAAATGAAGGAGAAACTGAGAGAGAAATATCTGCCACCCTCCTACCATCAGCGTCTTCTAGACCAGTGGCAGAAACTCACCCAAGATGGAAAGTCCGTGGACGAGTACACTGCCAAATTCGATGACTTCTTCCTTCGGAGCCAAGTCATGGAAGACGCCTCTGTAACCCTCTCTCGATTTAGGGCTGGCCTACACGAGAGCATCCAACGGGAGCTTTTCTTGCGAGAGGTCAACACCCTCGAGCACGCCTACCAGGTTGCCCGAGATGTTGAGCGATTTCAAAGAGTGGCCCCACCTCGGGTTCCCACCTACCGCCAACCTGAGTCTCGGAACCCCATGGTCCGTTACATCGAGAGAGTTGGCCCCTCCACTTCTTATGCCCCTGCGGCTACCCCGCTACGGGTCGTTGCCCCTACCGTTCCTTTCACAAGGAACCCCTTACCTGCACCCGCTGCATTGCCCAGGCTGGAGTATACTCCACCGATTGATAAAAGGGATGACAAAGGAAAGGGACCCGCCCCTGGCACTTCCCAACCAGCCCCTATCTTAGGAGTCCGTTGCTTTAGGTGCCACAACCTAGGGCACATTGCCACCAACTGCCCCACCCGAGCTTTGGTCATCACCGACCCTCAGCCTATGGAGCCTCCACCTCAGGAAGGAGAAGACACTGAGAGATATATGGCCGATCCTGACCTCATAGCCCAGTTTGAGGAAATGGATGCAGGGTTTGATGAAACGCATGTCGAATACATGCAAGTGGGAGATATTGCCGAGAGCTCTAGCCAGGGTAGACTAGGTGTAGTTCGCTGCATCCTAACACACCCCCAGGAGGACGACTGGCGTCGAAGCTCCATCTTCCAAACCTACATCATGGTGAAAACCCAACCCTGCAAGGTGATCTTTGACAATGGGAGTTGTATCAATGCGGTCTCTTCAGACTTTGTCTCCCGTCTAGGTCTACCTACACACCCTCATCCTAGGCCCTACAACGTGGCGTGGGTTGACGACACTTCGATCCCAGTCACCACTACATGTGTCATTCCCATACAATTTCAGTCCTACCAAGGACAGATTTTGTGCGATGTAGTGCCTATGAAGGTCGGAAGCATCATCCTAGGACGACCGTGGATCTATGATGTAGACCTCACAACTTTCGGTCGATCCAACCAATGTTCCTTCTCCCACAATGGGAAGAAGATCCAGTTGTACCCGACACCCCCAAAGGTGACCTCGGGTAAGAGTCCCACTTCTACTCCGGGTAAGAGCTCCACCTTCTCCACCCCCACCGGGACCCCCAAGGTTCCGGAGAGTCCCCAAACTCCCAATGAAGGGAAACTTCTCATTCCCTATTCCCCTACACCTATCACGCCCGTTCCTAAGGCCCCCAAGGTTAGTCATGACCCTGTTAGGCGCCTTAGCTTCATAGGTGTCCGTGAGCTGAATAGAGAGGTTGCCGAGGGTGCCCCTGTTTGGGCTGTTGTCATCACCATCACACCTGAGGAGTCCCGAGTCTCAGTTCCACCCGAAGTCCAGACAGTCTTGCAGGACTTCGAAGATATTTTCCCCGAGGACTTGCCCTCTAAACTCCCTCCCATGCGTGATGTACAACACGCTATCGACCTTGTCCCCGGGTCCACCCTCCCCAACCTCCCCCATTACCGGTTGAACCCCAGGGAGCATGCTGAGCTCCAAAGGATTGTCGAGGACCTTATCCAAAAAGGTTTCCTCAGGGTGAGCAAGAGCCCGTGTGCTGTCCCTGCTTTGCTCACACCCAAGAAAGATGGCACCTGGCGGATGTGTGTTGACAGCCGCGCCATCAACAAGATCACTGTCAAGTATAGGTTTCCCATTCCTCGCCTAGATGACATGCTTGACATGATGAGTGGGGCCACCATCTTTTCCAAGATTGACTTGAAAAGTGGCTACCACCAGGTCCGAATCCGACCAGGGGATGAGTGGAAGACAGCCTTCAAAACAAAAGAGGGTCTGTATGAGTGGCTTGTCATGCCTTTTGGGCTATCCAATGCCCCTAGTACCTTCATGAGACTTATGACTGAAACCCTTCGCCCCCTCATTGGTCGCTTTGTTGTCGTCTACTTTGACGACATCCTCATTTATAGCCACAACCCTCAGGACCACATTCACCATTTGAGGGAGGTCTGCGAGACCCTGAGGAAAGAAACCCTATTTGCCAACCTAACTAAGTGCGAATTCATGACAGACCGGGTCACTTTTCTCGGATTTGTGGTTTCAAGTCATGGAGTGTCTGTGGACCAATCCAAGATCCGAGCTATAGTAGACTGGCCAGAGCCCCAGAATGTCCATGACGTTCGAAGTTTTCACGGGCTAGCCACTTTCTACAGACGCTTCATCCAGGGATTTAGCACCATTATGGCACCCATTACGGATTGCATCTGTAAGGGAAATTTTGAGTGGACCAAAGCCGCCTCCCAGGCTTTTCTTACCATAAAGGAGCTTATGACCAAAGCCCCTGTCCTCCGCCTACCAGACTTTTCCAAAGTCTTTGAGGTTTCATGTGATGCATCTGGCGTAGGAATAGGTGGAGTGCTTAGCCAGGAGAGCCACCCTGTGGCTTATTTCAGTGAGAAGCTTTCTGATGCAAAGCTTCGATACTCCACATATGATAAGGAGTTTTATGCCGTGGTCCAAGTCCTCAAACACTGGAGACACTATCTCTTACCACAAGAATTTGTCTTATACTCGGACCACGAGGCTTTGAAATTCCTTAGCTCTCAGAAGGGTTTAAACCCTAGGCATGGTCGGTGGGTAGAATTCCTCCAGTCGTTCACATTTGTCCTAAATCATAAGGCTGGAAAGGACA
This sequence comes from Amorphophallus konjac, assembly GCA_022559845.1. Classification (NCBI taxonomy): domain Eukaryota; kingdom Viridiplantae; phylum Streptophyta; class Magnoliopsida; order Alismatales; family Araceae; genus Amorphophallus; species Amorphophallus konjac. The sequence goes on from CM040119.1 coordinate 2,744,138, forward strand.
ATAAGGTGGCCGACGCCTTAAGTCGAAGGGTCTCCCTTCTTTCCACTGTTCGGGTAGAGGTCACGGGATTTGATCGCATGAAGGAACTCTATGGAGAGTGTCCTGATTTTGGCCCTACCTATTCTGCTCTGTCTGCTGGATCCTCGACAGCATTTGCTGACTATCTACTCCAGGATGGTTTTCTGTTTCGAGGGCAGCAACTCTGTGTCCCGAGGACTTCTGTTCGGGACTTTCTAGTCTGGGAAATGCATGCCGGAGGTCTTGCTGGTCACTTTGGCCGCAACAAAACCATCCATTCTGTGGAGGAGCACTTCTATTGGCCTGGCCTGAAGAAAGATGTGGCCAAGATTGTAGCCCAGTGTAGGACATGCACGATGGCCAAACAGGTCAAACAGAACACTGGTCTCTACACTCCTCTCCCCGTTCCTGATCGACCATGGGTTGATGTGAGCATGGATTTTATCCTTGGGTTACCACGCACTGCTCACAAGCATGATTCCATCTTTGTTGTCGTTGATAGGTTCTCTAAGATGGCCCACTTCATTGCATGTTCCAAAACATCTGATGCATCTAGAGTAGCCCATTTATTCTTTGATGAAGTCGTGCGTCTGCATGGTCTCCCCCAAACCATCGTGTTTGACCGGGATGTCCGGTTCACTAGCTATTTTTGGAAGACACTTTGGCACCTAGTTGGCACCAAACTGAAGTTTTCCACTGCCTATCACCCACAAACTGATGGGCAAACTGAGGTCGTCAATAGGAGCTTAGGCAATCTGTTGAGATGTCTTGTAGGGGAACATTCTGGCACTTGGGATCTTCTTTTGCCCAAAGCCGAATTTGCATACAACAGCTCCATTAATAGGTCCATAGGCATGAGTCCATTTGAGGTCGTGCATGGCTACAAACCTAGGAAACCTGTGGATCTCATTCCCCTTCCCCTCGAATCTAGAACGTCCAAATCAGCTGAGGAATTTGCACAGCATGTCAAAAGTCTGCACGAGTCAATTAGCAAGCAAATCAACCTTAGTAATGAGACTTATAAAAAATTGGCTGATTCGCATAAGCGTCACCATGAATTTCAAGAAGGTGACTTGGTTATGGTACGGGTCCGACCCGAACGACTCCCCTCGGGAGCCGTTAAAAAGTTGCAAGCCCGTAGTGATGGACCCTTCCCAATTCTGCGGAAGATTGGCTCCAATGCTTATGTTGTGGACTTACCTCCCGAATATGGGATTAGCTCGACTTTTAATGTGGCAGATCTAGTGGCCTACAAGGAACCCACAGCGATTCCTAGTGACCCTTTCGAGCCTTCTCCTCCCATTGAGAGTGAGCCCACCCCTGTGCGTCCCACAGCCTCGAGAGTACCGCGCGAGCACATTGAGAGGATACTGGATGAGCAGGTAACCACTACACGGAGCAAGGTGTACCAGCGCTACCTTGTCCGCTGGCGGGACCGTCCACCTTCTGATGATTCCTGGATCAGCCGGGAAGATCTCCAGCGCCTCGATCCAGATCTGCTGGAGCACTACCACAGCAGTGTCCCCCCTTACTCGACGGAGTCGAGTTCCAGCCGCCCCGGGAGGGTTGGTGGGGACACCGGGTCCACCACTGGGCCCACTACTCAGAGCCGACGCCGCATTGCCCCGACACCGAGCTTATGGCTCGGAGGAGATCCTTCTTGAAGACTCGGCCTACGGCTATGGTGTTATACTACGTATCGAGTATGTGTGTATGTATACATATATCTCTACATGTATTTTTCCTTTCGTTTTATTAGGCTAGTCTAAGTCAAATAAACACATGTGTAATTTTTATATTTTATTTGGTTAAAACCCACAAGTCAAATATTGGTTGGTGGGTTTGTCTTGTTAGGCTAGGATATATAGACAAATAAGTAAAGTGTGAAGGTATTCATGTAATAGGGCCTTTCCTATATAAGGAGCCCAAATGGTGTGTTACGTATGATGAACCATATGAATGAAAGATTGAGTTTAAGGAGCTTTTGCCCCTTTGTTCTTCTCCCTTCCCTCATTTCTCATTTTTGTGAGATTCGAGTGTCGCCCGGTGTGAGACCGTCCGGCGTGAGGCCGAGCTGCGTGAGGTAGCAACCTATCCGTCCCGTCCGTGTCCTGGAGCTGCCGACGATCCGTCTTCCACGTCGCCGCCGCGTCAAGAGGTGATTGGTAAGTATGGTGAGGGAGGCAAAAGGGTTGAAGTCTCAAAAGAGGGCGGAAAAGGAGAGTGATGGAGTAGAGGAGAAGAGGGGTGACTTAGAGGGGGAGGGAGGGAGGCACAGTTCCTCGTCTCTATGAGTATTGTTTCGTGGAATGTGAGGGTGATTGGGAGGAGTGAGAAGAGGTGGGCGGTGAGGAGTTAATTAGAAGATGCAAGATCGACATTTTGTGTATACAAGAGTCCAAGTGTGAGGGGGATGAGTTCATTATGAGAGAAATTGATGGAGGTAGGCTCTCTAAGAGGGTGGTATCTCCAGTTGAGGGGAGGTCTGGTGGTATAATGATTATCTAGAATCAAGTTGAGGTGGAGGAGGTGGAGGACAAGCAAGTTGGAAGACCTTGGACCATCTGTTTGTAGGCTGTACCTACTCACAGGAGGTGTGGGAGGAGATTGCTACGAGAACCAAATGTGTCCTCTGTCGACAGAGGGGTGCATCACTACATTAGGTCTTGGGACAGAAGGTGGCCTTATAGAGGGGATAGAATTGTGTGATGGCTGATCTTGCATGTCACTCTGTGGTCTTTGTGGGGTGAACGGAATAATAGGATTTTAGGAGGAAAGCTAGAGCTGAGGTCTCTCTTGTATCTTTCATTTGTGATAGAGTGAGGGAATGGGCGGAGTTGCTTTGTAACGTGAATTCTCTCAACTTTCCTCTTTTTATTTTGCTGGGGGATTAGAGTGTTCCATATCGTATTGGTGTGACATTTTGTACATAGATTTTTTGGGAGCTTATTGACTATACTTGTACATCTCTTTTTTTTCCATTTAATACAATAGCGGAACTATCCACTTTTTTAAACAAATTAAGGTGATAGGAACACTACTTATTTTTAGCAGATCGTTTATGGCATGAGAAGAATCAACACCATTTTAGGTGTCTGTTTCACACACGGAATTTTTGATTATTCATTTCGTTCGATAAATATGGGTATATTTTGGCATATTTGTTAATTCTGTGTTTTTGAGTTCATCAGACGATTTAGGGTTCGTGTACTGGACTATTCCCTACCGACCGGAGTTGATGTTAATTTACATCGGACAAGTCCGGACACATTTGATTAACTATCAAAGAATGCCTTTAGCCTCTATGCATTGCGACATTAATGATCTTGATGATCGCCTATGACGGGTACGTACTCTTACAAAGAAATTTAAAGACTTTATTTGCTTGAACACATGTAATTTGAATTACAATCGGTCTTTCAAGACCTTTTCATATGATCCTGACTATGTAATTGGGTCTTCGGGATTATATCCGGTCGCAACCAGAGCCTTTGAATTTGCTTCAATCAGCATTTAGATCTTTGAATTTGCTTTCGTCCTGATCGGATCATTGAATTTACTTTTATGCCCTGATCGGACGGTTGAACTTGAATTCCATCACGAGGACCGTTGGATCGCCAAGATGATCATTGTTGGTCCCTTGGAGTTGCTTCATGGTCACAATCACTCTTTTATCGTGATTGGACCCTTAACTTGCCTTGGTGTCCATAAAGGACATTCCCGCCTGAGGCTGAGTATGTTTGTAATTTTCCCTCCATCAGGGTATTTCTGCAGTTTTCCCAAACTTTGGGATATTCTTGCAATTTCTTACTTTCTTGGAGATAGCCCCGTCACTTCTCGACTTCATGGGCATTGACTTTTCGACATATATTTGACATTTCTTGACTTCTCGGAGATAGTCCCGTCATGTCTTGACTTCATGTTCATATCGGCCACTTCTTGACTTTTTGGAGATTGTCCCGTCACTTCTTGACTTCCTGGGCGTATATGCCATTTCTTGACTTTTTCGAGATCGCCCCGTCGTTTGACTTCTTGGGTGCTCCTGACTTCCTTTCTTGACTTCTCGGAAATAGCCCCGTCATTTGACTTCTTGGGCATTCCTCGTCTACATTTTTTGATTTCTCGGAAATAACCTTGTCATTTGACTTCTTGGGTATTTTTCGTCTTCCTTTCTTGACTTCTCGAAAATTGCCCCGTCATTTGACTTCTTGGACATTCCTTGTCTACATTTTTTGATTTCTCGGAAATAACCCTGTCATTTGACTTCTTGGGTATTCCTCGTCTTCATTTCATGACTTCTCAGAAATATCCCCGTCATTCGACTTCTTGGACATTCCTTGTCTTCATTTCATGACTTCTCGTCATGACTTCTCGAAAATAACCCCGTCATTCGACTTCTTGGGTATTCCGAGTTTGAATTTTTTGATTTTTCAGGGTTTATTTGTAATTTCATCAATTTATGAGTTTCCGGACATGATAGCTCTTAGCCATGAAAAAATACATGGGCTTAGATGGTTAGCCATAAGTCGAACTCAGGAGAGTGCACACCGCTTCAAGAAAGGGGTGTGATCTCGCTCCACTGAGTCATGCAAATGGCGTTGACCGGAACAAGGACATTCTTTGATAATTTTGAGACTCCACAAATGGAGTGTATTTGTGTAATTTTTCTGTAATTAGGGATATTTATGTAATTTTCCTTCATCGAGGACTTTTTTGCAATTTTCCCATCACCAGAGGTATTTCTACAATTTTCCCACCACCGGAGGTATTTTTGCAATTTCCCCTTCATCAGGGATATTTATGTAATTTTTCCATCATCGGCGTCATTTCTCCAATTTTTCCGTTATCGAGGGTATTTCTTCAATTTTCCCACCACCCGGGTATTTCTACAATTTTCCTGCCACCAGAGATATTTGTGCAATTTTCCCACCACCGGAGGTATTTATGTAATTTTCCCACCAACGGGGGTATTTTTGCAATTTTCCTACCACCGGAGGTATTTTTGCAATTTCCACATCACTAGGGGTATTTCTGCAATTTTCCCACCTTTCATGATTTTTTTCTACAATTTTCTGACTGGCAATGGTTTTTCCGTAAATTGGGGAACATTCCTTTGAACTCATATATTGTCACTTGAATTTCTGATTTTTCTGAAAATTTTCCAAAGTACATGGACTTTTGCGCAATTTTGCAAAAGTTTGGGATAGAATTGCAATTTCTGAAATATGCAAAGACTTCTTCATAATTGTTGCATAAGAGACCAAACTTTGAGCATTTATGGGTTTCTCAGAAATTCTTGACATTGCTTTGTTATGAATTTACAACAATACAAAGATAGTCCTTCATGACGGGGTTTTCTAGCAATATACCCTAGTATGAGGGCCTTATTGCAAAAGAAATCTTTCAAATTTGGGGAGAAAAAACCAGCCGCAATAGAGGGGCGCGCAGGCGCCTTCTCCTTCTTCTCTAGGCTCGTCTTCCTCTTCACTTGGGCCTCTAAGAAGCTCTCTAAGTCTTCAAGTGCTCGGAACCCAAGTGATGCCAAAATCTTCTCTCTTGTTTCGTGTGTTTTCCTTGGAGCTCTAGGCTCTTTTTTATAGGAGGTGGAAGTGGACCGGAGGCTAGGTAGCTTCGGTGGAAGACAAAGAGCCAAGGTATGACCCCCTCCTCCCTTCTCTTCCCCTTCTTTTCTCTTAATTTTTTTCTTTTTTTTGGCGCATTGGGCGCGAGAAAGGACCGAAGGGGGGGTCCCTCTGGTTGCAAGGTACCGGAGGCCCCCCTCCGGTGTGACATGGACAGGAGGGGGTCCGCTCCGATTTGACAGGGACCAGAGGGGGTCCCTCCGGTCAAGGAAGCACCAGAGGCCCCCCCTCCGGTTTAAAAGCACCGGAGGGGATCTTTCCGGTCTGCAGGCTGCCGGAGGGGGTTCCCCTCCGGTTTAACACTATCGGAGGGGGCCCCCCTCCGGTTTAAAACCACCGGAGGGGCCCTCCTCCGGTGCCATCTGACCGGAGGGTGTCCCTCTCCGGTCTCGTGCTGTTCGGGAGAGAGGAGAGAGGGGCAAAGGGGGGGGGGGGGCTCTGTTTTCTTTCTTTTCCTTCTTTTTTTTTTCCAGAAATTTCAGAGTTAACAAATGACCCCCACGGGACGTTCGTCGGAGCAGAGGGTGACGGCGGGCGGCCCGTGCATTTTGGCACTTTCGTTTCTTTCCTTAGTCTCTATGACATGGCGGAAAATATTGTTGGATTTGTTCTTCCCCACCTGAGTCCTGATGACGTGATGGAGAATTCAGTTGAATGTGACGACAGTCCAGGAGTAGAACTCAAAGACATTATACATTGCTTTAGAGATCCATTATTGCATGGTGTTGTCACCAATTCTGGACAGCGGTTGTTATTGCAGTCTGGATCGACATCTAGTTTTATCAGGCACTTTGCGCCGAGCCATTTGACTTCTACTGCCTATTTTGTTGAATCAAATATTTCTAAACTTGGTAGCCCCTAGGAGAGAACTCAGGAGAGCGCACACTACTCCAGAGAAGTGACATGGACCCGCTCCACCAAGTAGACCCTAAGGCAGAGTTTCACCACAAAATGCATCAGTAGATTTTTTTTGACTGAAATTCTTTTGTTCTTCATCCCCCCTTTTTTTGTTGCATCTGTTGCATGGATTTCCTTGGTGCGTCAGTGGGTTTTTGAACACCAGAGTCTTCTGTTGCTTTCTTCCTTGGACTTACCTTTCTGGTTTCACATGGAGCTTGGTTTGGAGTTTTTTTGCCTGAGTTTTGGCTTTCTGGCTTTGCTCGGTATTTGAATCGAGCATTGCTTGATGCTTCGCTCGATATATTTGTCGACCTACTCCTTTGGGTTGGTCGTGGATTGAAGTCGAAGCATTGGCCGCTTTAGCTCGTAGAAGACAGGATCCTCCTTGCGCAACATTTCTGCAAGGCTCTTTGGCTTAATAGCTTTTCGATTGCCTGTCTGCGGTTTCTCTATTTCACGCAGCTTCTTTGGGCATCGATCTCTTCCTTTTGCATAAGGGTTCCAATGTAGTCTTGGATTTCTTGGCATTCCCCGGTCGGGCGAGACACCCTAACATGATGGTCACACTAGAGAGGATGCTTGCTTCTTTAGCTTTCTTTTTAGACTCTTTTCCTCGTTCTTCTTCTGCTTATTAGTTTACACTAGTTCAATTGTAGAAGGAGTTTCTGCCTTTGCAAGTTGTTGGGAGGTGCCTCCGGAATTGGAGTTATTGAATTGGACTCTTCTTTTACGGGGTTTAGAGTGACCGCACTTATTTGGGATCACCTTGTCCCAATCAGCCTCTTCTTTATATATTTGGCAAATGACGTTAATCACCTGTTTGATTATTTCAGGCAGCAGTTCCTGAAACTTGGGCATATAAAGACCGGAGTTTTGAGATATTAGTACTGCTTCAGGCTCCTTGCCTGCTTATTTTTTGGTTTGTCTGGGGCATAACTTGGGGGACTCCGCCTTGGTCTTGCCCTTTTGGCTTTGCCTGGGGTTGGACTTAGATGGCTCCCGCTTAATGTCACCTTTTTGACCTTGTCTAGAGCTTGCTTTGAAGTTCTTTAGCTGGGTCTTGTCTTTCTGGCTTTGCCCCTAACTTGACCTTGAGTGCTTCTTTTGAGTTAGAGGACTCAATGGGTAAGCATTTACTGTTGCTTGAGTTATATCTTTCATGTCAATATTGCTTGTATGATTTGAACTTTCTTGTATACAAATGTCTTTCTTTGCAGGTTCTACTGAAGGGATCTTTCCAGAACTGTCATGTCAGGGTACAGAATTCAATATTCCAATCTTTAATTTCCATATCAACTTTGCTTGTAAAACTTGGGATTTCTTGTATACCGATGATTTTCCCTTTTGCTTTGCAGGTTCCTTCTGAGCTCTCACATCAAGTCCATGTATTGGGAGAATTTCAGAGCTTCCACAACTTCCAATTTGAGTGACCTAACGTGTCCACAGATGCAGTCCTTTGCTTTGCGGACTCTGCTTCATTAGGAGTATTTTCCTTCCATTGAGTTATGTAAGATGACATTGTGAAGCATAGCTGGAGCAGGATGCACCCAAGAGGCGCCGAGCTTTCTACTTGATTTGCATTCTTTCATTTACTTGTAGCTATCTTGAGGGCTTGTCTCGAGATTCTTGTTGTGCATCCTTTCATTTATTTGCAGCCACCCTGAGAACTTGTCTCAGGCACGTGACATGATCTTATGAATGAAAGAGAATCCACTTCCTTCATTGGATTTGCAGTCTTTCTCTTTTTTTCCTCTTTTTTTCTCTTTTCTTCTTTTTTGTGATCTCTCTTCTTTTTTCCTTTTCTTTTCCTTCTTTTCTTCCCCCCTTTTTTTTAAGCGAGGGTAGTTAACCCTCTCGGAGCTTGAATTGGAGGATGCACTTTTCAAGTAACTGTGAGGTGATGACTTGGCCGACTTTTAACGGTGTAAGGGCCAAAAGTAGAGTGCGGAAAGTTGGGTATCAGATTTTAAGGCTGACCAAAAATGGTTTAGGAGCCAACAGTTTGAATTTGGGGCCGACCAAACGAAGTTTGGAGAGCCAGAACTTACATTTGGGGTTGATCAAAAAAATGGTTTAGGTGCCGGAACTTAGGATTTTGGGTTAACCAAACGAACTTTGGAAAGCTAGAACTTTCATTTGGGGCTAACCAAGAATGGTTTAGGAGCCGGAACTTAGGATTTGGGGCTAACCAAACGAAGTTTGGAAAGCCAGAACTTGCATTTGGGGCTGATCAAAAATGGTTTAGGAGCCGGAACTTAGGATTTGGGGCTAGCCAAACGAAGTTTGGAAAGTCAGAACTTGCATTTGGGGTTTGGCGCGGTGGGACATGAACAAGGATTGTTCGAAGTGGCCGCCACTCTTTCGGGACTTCTGCCGGGGCAATTCCCCCGTTTTCCTTTAATTTTCTCCAAGATTGGAAGCATCTTGCACTGATTGCTGCTTGAACTCATGCTAGGGAGCATGGTACAATTTTAGATGTTTTCCATTTAATGGCGGAAAGGGTGTTTCTCTTTTGTGGTCAACGACCGTATATGCTCCTCTTTCATAGACCCTTGTGACAACATAGGGCCTACGCCAATTGAGTTGTCATTTGTCGCTGGATTTGTCGGCCATGACTTCCCTTTCTTTTGACTATGACGAGGTCACCTCTTTTGAACGCCCTTTACTTCACTAGCTTATCATAAGCTCGAGTCATTCATGTTTGATATGCCAGAAGATGTTTGTAGGTTTCCAGTCTTTTGCTTTCAAGGTTAGACAGCTGTTGAAACCCAAAAATATTATTTAAGTTCTTTTGAAAAGAGTTCTTGAAATAAGGAAAATACAGCGGGTTGTCGTTAAACGGCCTTAAAATGACAAGAGTCCCCTTCGCCGTAAATCCCTCCGACAACCCGGCGAGATGGATATTGGGGATTTGTATTTTTATGCGCATATACGTGCATTGAAAGGTCTTGACAAAAATATTTTCAGACCTATAAACTTGCGTGGGAATTATTCCGCAAGAAGATAACTATTTTTCCGGATGTCCGGATGGTCAACCTGGATGCACCGGGACCAAGAAGAAAGTACAGCGATTTCAAATGCCCACCACTCGGCCGTACTGAGGTGAAAAGGAAATTTTTTAATCCCCCGGATCCTTTTATAGCCAAGGGAGTGCGGGTCAACCCCCTCCACCCCTTTCTCTCTTTTGACGGCGCGAGGAGGAAGGCCCGGAGGGACCCCCTCCGGTCCTTGTACCGGAGGGGGGTCTCCCTTGCTGTTGCGGACCCGGAGGGAGACCCCCTCAGGTCCATGTACCGGAGGGGGGGGGGGGCTCCCCGCTGCTGCGGACCCGGGGGGAGACCCCCTCCGGTTCACATACCGGAGGGGGGGGCTCCCCCCACTACTGCGGACCCGGAGGGAGACCCCCTCCGGTTCACGTACCGGAGGGGGGGGCTCCCCCCGCTGCTGCCGGACCCGGAGGGAACCCCCTCCGGTCCTTGTACCGGAGGGGGGGCTCCCCGCTGCTGCGGACCCGGGAGGAGACCCCCTCCGGTTCACATACCGGAGGGGGGGGGCTCCCCCCACTGCTGCGGACCCGGAGGGAGACCCCCTCCGGTTCACGTACCGGAGGGGGGGGCTCCCCCCGCTGCTGCCGGACCCGGAGGGAACCCCCTCCGGTCCTTGTACCGGAGGGGGGGTTCCCCACGCCAGCCGGACCCGGAGGGAGACCCCCTCCGGTCCCTATACCGGAGGGGGGGGTTCCCCGCGGCCGCGACCCACCGGAGGGACCCCCCTCCGATCCCTTACCGGAGGGGGAACCCCCTCCTGTTCCCTGCACAGCAGCGGAGGGGGGGGTTCTCCCCCTCTTCGTTCAATCCGCAAGCCCCCCATGCAAAAAAAAAGGAGAAGAAAGAAGTGCAGTACAAAAAAAAACTGAAACAAGGAAGAGGAGAAGTCACCTTGGCCTTTGGTATTCCACCGGAGGAGCTCCAAGAGGTTTTTTACCACCCCCTCCGCCACTTGTGGGATCTACTATAAAAAGGAGGCTACTCCAAAGAGCAAAGGACAACAAGAAGAGAAGAAGAACAAGAAACAAGAGAAGAAGACCGGGAGAGAAAAAGAGAGAAGAGAGGAAGACAAAGACTTGGAGAGCTTTTCTAAGGCCCAAGTCAAAAGAGAAAAGCAAGAGGAAGGGTGCGCCCCTTTCCTTCTTACTATGATACCATGGATTTTGTGTATTTGACATAAATACCCCTTCATATATAAATCATGTACATTTGACATAAATACCCCTTCATATATAAAGGGGGCTTCATGATGTTATACTATGACAATGAAATAATTAAGTGAGCATGAAAACTATGGTTGTCATGGCCCTTGTCAAAATTATACAAAGGTCCCTCTTGGCGTAAAATTACACCATTGACCCGAAAGTTCTTAAAATTGTGCGTGTATATATGGAATCAAATGGGAAAAGGATCTCCAACAATTATTCTTGTCATGGAGAAATCTCTTTTGGGCTGTAATAATAATAAAAAACAAACATACAAAGCCTTGCAAATGGTATCCTCCAAAGTTCTTTAAATATAATCACGCTTATGTTCGTAAAAACAAATTGAAAGTCGCGGAATATAATTCATCGGGATCATAAAAAGTTACATGAAATTCGAAGCGACATATTCCCTTTCGAACATGAAAAGGCGAGGCCACATGAGAGAATAACAAAAAGGTCATAATCAAAAAAATTCCGCTCCGAAGGAAACTAAAAGGGCCTTTCTTTTCGTCAAGGGTAGCAAAAGATCTTTAGCAGTTTAATCAAGGGTATTCGGACTCGTCCGATGTAAATTAACACCGACTTCGGTCGGTGGGGATAAGTCTTGTACCCGAATCCTAAATCGTCTGATAAATTTAAAAAAGGCGCGGAATTAATATATATATGCCAAATATACGCATATCCATTCAGCGAAATCGGATGTTTCAAAAATATATAATTCCGCGTGTAAACAGACTGGCACGCCCGGTGGGACTTTTTCCCGCCTTTCATCTTTACTGCTAAAGCTTCTTATGCCCTTACAAAAAGACCTAATGCCACTTTTTCTTCCATACAGGAGCGCGAGGAGCAAAGGGAGGATACGCCGCCGAGACGTAAAGGCGGATCTTCGACCTTCTGAAGCTCAATGGCCGCTGTCACTTATGGTCCCTTGGTCGTCGCCACCCATGCCAAGTATGGGTACCTCGCCACCCCAATTGTGTTTGGGGATTTTCCTGCTGTGGTTGGGTCCCCCTTCTTTTTGGGAGTGGTCCTGGCCGCTCAGGCTTGTCCGGTCATTTGCACCGCAACAACCCCTATTGCCACTGGGGCCAGCAGCCCCCGACCAACTCAGGGCCGGGTCTTCTCGGTCCATGTCATTTCGGCCGACACTGTTCCCACCAAATGGGGGCAACGTCGTCGCCGCCTAAACAGGAAGCCGACTGCAGCTACTTCAAGGTCTGGTAAAACCATACTGATCGGCGACCTCCGCGTTCGTCTGGATGGCAGAGGGCCAATCACACCACGGGTCGATCACGTCCCGACTGTATCAACTTCCAACCGCTTCTCGCTTCTTCACAAGGTACGCGAGGATGCCGCAGACTTCAAAAGAAAGTCTTCAAGCGGGGGTAAAGCAATTGAGCGACACCCCCAGAAGATGAAGCAAGTTTGGGTCACCAAGCAGGAGGCCCGTGCAATTAAACAAGTTAGGGCCGCCAGGCCTGGGCAAATGAAAGCCCAACCAACAACGACATCGTCAGATGTCAAAACCCCGCGTTCGCGAGGTCAAAAAAGGAAAGGGGGTTATCGTAAATCTAACGTTGCTCCCCAAGGCTCGGATCAGATCCGAGTTCACAAGACCTCCCGTGCTCAGGCACCCCCGACACGACTCTCAGTCTTTGATAGACTGGCGGGAGACGCGCCACCACGACCTTCTGTCTTCGACAGGTTGGGGGCACCATCCCGCCCTACAGCTCAACCACCTAAAAGGCGTAGGGTGGTACAAATGTCAGAAGCAGGTGCCAACATGAAGATTTACACTTGCTATGCCTCAGGCAGAGAACCTGTGGAATCAACTGGCATCCCTGCCAACGTAAACGAACATGGTGGCCCTAATGATCCCAATTTGGCCCTGGACGCGGTCTACCTTAACACTAGGAATGCCGCTAGAAGAAACTTCCAAGGCCAGTCTAGCGGTCAAGGGGGAACTTCTCCCCAAGGCCAACACCAGGTGCCCATTCAAAACCAATGGCAAAATCAAGGAGAGAATGTACCCCTAGAGGGAGCAGACCATGATGAGGTAGTGAGCATCCATGAAGGGGCGGTCCTCCCCGGCAATGGTGTGAACCTCAACCCAGCATTTGAGCCACCAACAAAGGCCGCCTTCCAAGCAATGTCTGACGATGCCAAGTTCGAAACAATGCAACGTTGGCACATAGAGATGACCAATCTCATGCTGGAAATGAAAAGGCAGATGAATATAAATGCTCAAAGGCCTCAAACACCGATGCCGAATCAGGAGCCCCGATGGGAACAACAAGCATACAATCCCGCTATTGCCAATCGACAGGGAGCTCACCCTCCCGACGCACGCGGCGACACAGGGGATGAGCCACTCAGAGGGATCCCCCATGCTCAATCCTCTCAGGTCATGGGGGTAGAGGAGACCATCGCCCAGCGTCGGATGATAGAAAAGATGATTGAGGATAAGTTCGCCCAACGTGGCGAGGGTACTGCCACTGTCGACCTGTACAGTGTACCCTATCCTTTGCACCACCAATTCAAGAAACTCCCTCCGGATTGCCCGAAGGCGCCGAAATTGCAAAAGTTTAATGGGCAGGGATCGCCGCACGAGCACCTCGCCTATTATGTCACGGCCATGGGTGACCTCGCCATCGAGGAGTCTTATCTCCTCCGCTACTTTGCAACTTCCCTCACTGGGAGTGCCTTTCAATGGTACTCCAGATTGAAGCCCAACTCCGTCGCTGACTGGGCTGATTTACAAAAGAAGTTCATTGATCGGTTCCAATTAGTTGAAAGGAAAGTGTCCCTCGCTGAGCTCTGCTCGCTCAAGCAAAAGAGGGGAGAAATGGCTCTCGACTTCATTAAACGTTGGAGGGACCTTAGCATGAGATGCGACAATCCCCCGGCGCAGGAAGATGCCATCACTATATGCCGAAGAGGACTTTCCCCCGAGGTCAGTGAGCGACTTCTGGGGGCAAATGTCAAAGGGTTTGACCAACTAAATTCGGCGGTCGCGGAGATCGAAATGTTCTTCGCTGAGAATCCCACCTTCATTCCTTCAAAGCATAAAACATCTAAAGAGCGACCCGCTGCGGGAAAAGAAGCAAATGCAGTGGATTTCTCCCCGACTGCTGAAGACGATCAAGCACTGCCGAGCGACTCCAGCAAGAGGTCTGAAAAAAGGGCACCGACCACAAAGTTGGCCGAGCGCATGAAGACTCCTTACTCTTTTAAGAAGGAGCACACCGGCAAACTCTTCAGCCTCTGTATGAAGAACAAATTGATAGTTTTGCCAGAACCAAAAAAGCCTGAGGAAGTTGGTAAAACAGAAGATCCCAATTACTGTTTGTACCATCGTTTATTGGGGCATACTATTGAAAATTGTTATGTTTTCAAGGATGAGCTGGAGAAGATGATACAAAATCAGCTCATCACAATGAAAGGGACTCGGGTCGACCCTCCTCAACCCCACACTTGGGAGCGAATGGCCCGCTCGGCCAATGTTATTAGCCACCGGCCAACCCGAGAAATTCATCAAGTGGCAGCCTTTACATTTCCTGAGCCGGGGGAAGAAGAAGCAGGTCTCAGTGGGACCAAGCCCACCATGTGGTACCCGGGCTGGAGGCCTTCTCATGCATGTTCCTTTCCTAAAGGTAGCACTGAAAAAATATTTGAGGCCCTTCTAGACCGGGAGTGCATTATGGTACATGACCCACCTCCCACTTATACTGAGGTCGAGAAGGCTCACCCAAGATATTGCAAGTTCCATGCCATAATATCGCACCCCACCAAAGAATGCGAAGAATTACAAGATTGCATTGAGACCCTCATTCAAAAGGGAGAAATTGATATTCAAGGAGAAAGTATGGTGAGAAAAAGGCTTCATCAGGCCGCCGAACGAATTTTCGATGATATCAACAGCAGGAGGCATTCGCCCCGGCTGCGTGTCCAGCAACACACGCACTTTTCAGTAAATGTCATACATAAGCTCCCGGGGAAGAGTCAGGCAAAGGACCCTACTGATGCAATTAAGTTGTTGAGACAAGAGAACCAGGCATTAAAAGCTTTTGTACAAGAGCTGCTACGAGAACGTGATGTTCTACTTAGACATCTCACTTCTCTTTCAAAAATCCACACTTATTCCCAGCGCCCAATAAACGAGACCCAGTCTCGGGGAACCAGAGCAAACCAACCACCTGCGGAATCCAAAGGCACAACGCCAGTGATGAGTTTGGCACAGCGAATGGAAACTCCATACTCATTTCTCAAGACTCATACTGAATCGTTGTTTAATTCTTGCCGGGCTCGGGATCTTATCCAGCTCCCTCCAGTTCGCAGGTCATCTAGAGTCAGTGAAGCCAAGAGCTCCAGCTTCTGTCGATTCCATCGAATGGCAGGACATGATACAGAAGACTGTTATGTCCTCAAGGATCAACTTGAGGATTTAATACAACGGGGAGTTATTCAGATAAAACAGCATCAGGTCTATCCCCCACAGCCACATTCATGGGATCAGTCCAGGCCTTCCAACAAAAATGTCCTCATTGAAGCTGCATCTACACTGCCCAAATTTATTGCAAGTGAAGTAGGGAGCAAGCCTCCGTGTGGGGAGCCCAGCCTCAAGATTCACTATTCCGTTAACACTATAGGGTTATCACCCTCTCCCGGTAGCTCAGACTCTGGTGAGGGGCCTAGTGATTCTACAAAAGGGCAACCAAAAGAAATAGCCCTCGAAGACCAGAATGAACAGCTTCAGTCGGCCGTCATCAACAACTTAGACTACTGTGACCTCCACATAGTCAATGTTGACGACGACGAGGATTTCATCAATCTGCAGCCAGCACCGCAAGAACTCGAAGATGGCGGACAAGCAACAATTGATGAATTGATTGAGCTCAATCTCGGGGACGCAAATGAACCTCGACCCATTTTTGTTAGTGCTCTCCTTATTGAGCAGGAAAGACAAGCTTACAAACAACTCCTATTGGAGTATAAAGATTGTTTTGCCTGGACTTACAAAGAGATGCCCGGGCTGGAGCCCTCGGTGGCTGAACATGAATTGGCGATACTCCCTACGGTTAAGCCTGTCAAGCAAGCTCAGAGACGCATGCGTCACGAGCTGGAACTTAAAGTAAATACTGAAGTTGACAAGCTTCTGGAAGTAGATTTCATAGAACCATGCCTTTATCCAGTATGGCTCGCCAATATAGTCCCAGTCAAAAAGAAAAATGGTCAAGTCCGAGTTTGTATTGACTTCAGAGACTTGAATAAAGCCTGCCCAAAGGACGATTTTCCAGTTCCAATTACAGAAACTATGGTTGATATGACTACAGGATATGAAGTTCTGTCCTTTATGGACGGGTCCTCGGGCTACAATCAAATACGTATGGCGGTTAAAGATAAAGGTCATACGGCATTCCGATCCCCAAAAGGAATTTTCAACTACAAAAGAATGCCCTTCGGGCTGAAGAATGCAGGGGCCACCTATCAAAGGGCTATGACGAAGATTTTTGATGAAATGCTACACGACCTGGTCGAGTGCTATGTTGACGACCTCGTTGTAAAAACCAGTAAGCGCGAAGGTCACTTAGATGATTTGCGCCGAGTTTTCGACAGGCTCCGCCAGTACAAACTCAAGATGAATCCCATGAAATGTGCATTCGGGGTTTCAAGTGGCAAGTTCCTCGGCTTTGTTGTTAGATATCGGGGGATAGAAATCGATCCTGATAAAATCAAAGCTATCCGAGAACTTCCCCCACCTAAGAACATTAAAGAACTCCGGTCACTTCAGGGAAGGTTAGCCTACATCAGGCGTTTTATATCCAATCTCTCTGGGAGGTGTGCGCCATTTGGCAAATTGATGAAAAAGGGCGCCCCATTTATATGGGATCAGGAATGTCAGCAAGCATTTGAAAAGATCAAAGAATACCTCCTTACTCCCCCAGTGCTCGGAGCACCGGTCAAGGGAAGGCCTCTCATCCTTTATATTGCTGCCATGGATGCCTCATTGGGAGCATTGCTCGCACAATTAAATGAAGAAGGCAAAGAACAACCATTGTATTACTTGAGCAGAAAACTGGTCGGCCCCGAACATCGTTATTCTCCAATGGAGAAAGTTTGTCTGGCACTGGTGTTTGCCGTTAAAAAGTCGAGGCATTACCTCTTGTCCCATCAAGTGGAATTAATTTCAAAGCAGGACCCGCTCAAGTTCCTTCTTAAGCAGCCGGTGCTGTCAGGACGACTGGGAAAATGGGCATTACTCCTTATGGAGTTCGACATAACTTTTGTTCCCCAGAAAGCAATCAAAGGACAAGGAATGGCAGAGTTCTTGGCGGCACATCCTGTTCCGGCTGATTCTCCACTTAACACTGAACTGCCCGATGAAGAGACACTTCCATCCCAATCGGGAGTAGAAGAACAGACCGAGGGCAGTTCAGTGCAAAAGATGGAGCAATCTCTGGTCATTGACATGCCGTACTGGGAACTCTACTTTGATGGTGCCTCCCGGACAATTAAGAAGACTGACGGGGTAACTACCCTCGCTTCAGGAGCTGGCATTGTCTTAGTCACTCCTCAAGGAGGGATTCTTCCTAATTCATGTGCCCTCATGAAACCTTTGACAAATAATGAAGCAGAATATGAGGCGCTAATCATAGGGCTTCAGCTTGCT